>CM076574.1:1016583476-1016764767 GCA_034641835.2 Pinus albicaulis
CTGGTTGGTGATCAACAACAGATGTTTTTGGATCAGAAATTGTTGTTTTAGAAGAAGTTGTTGTCTTAGCAACAGCAGATTTTTGAGGATCAACTAATGTTTGAACATCAAAATCTGTAATGTCAACAATTTTAGGACAGGGTGTAATTTTAGGACTAGAAATTTTCTGATTAGGATTTTAATTTTTCTGATTTGAACTAGAGTTTTGTTGGGTTTCCCTAGGGAGGATTTGTAGTACTTTGGTTGTAGGAGCTTCCACTGTTTTCTTTGTTTGAGTTTGGGCAGATTTCTTAGTAGGGGCTTCTACATTTTTCTTACTCCTAAGGTTATATTGCTTATGAACTTCATTAATGGCAAACTTGTAACCTTACTTGTAATCAAAAGGCTCCCCGGATTCTAATTGTAATTGTTTTAATTCATATCATTCTTGTTCTTCTTGTGTAAGAAAAATGGTATTATCATCATCAATGCCCATTATATTAATCTGAGTGTCTTCATCATCTTCGTTTTGGTGAGAACTTTCAACATATTTCCCTTGGAAAGGTGGTCTTATTGTTTGATCAGGTGTTAATTCTCTAGATTTACCAGTGTTGGTGTTTTTTCTAAAGTTGGGATTTCTTATTTGAGGTCCTTGTTGTTGATTATCCCAATGTGGTTTCTTTCCATACTTTCTAGCATATCCATAATTTTCTCCATGGCTTTTGCTAAACTATCTATTTTGCTATCTGATGTAGATGTTTCCTCTTTTATTGTTACCATTCTTTCATTTCTCATTCTTTCTCTCTTGGCTAACAAATTGGCTTCTACACTAATTACTATGTTTTTCATTTGTTCAAATGTCTATGGGTTCCTTTCCCTCCGTTGGTATGACATATCCATATCAAAACCATCAGGAAATTTAAGTAAAGCTAGATCTGGTGGGGGTTTAATTTTTACTGGAATATCATTGTATATACTATTGAATCTAGTACAATAGTCTTGAACTGACTCATTAGGTCCTCTTTTTATGTGTTCATATTCAAACAGAATGTGTAATGGATTATTATTTTTCTCCCATCTACTGATAAACAATCTATGGAAGGCTTCTAAATCAGCAATATGATTTGCAGGTAAAGCTTTAAATCATTTTTTTACTTCTCCAACTAAAATTTGGGCAAACAGTCTCATTTGGACATCAAATTCATCAATTTGATGCAGTTCAAAATAGTCAGTCATTTTATAAACATGTTGGTGTGCAGTGTATTGTCTGGTTCCATCAAATTGATGGGTTTTTCTTTGATAATATTGGGGCATGTTATGTAACTGCCCTGGTAGGACCAAAAGAGCATATCTAGCAGCCATATCTAAGATTCTAGCTGGACTAGGAGGTAAATGTGTGGTGCTTAGTGATGAGGTTGAGGTACTTGCAGATGAGGTCGGTACACTAGAATATGTACTTGGAAATGTGGTTGAAGTGCTTGAAAATACAACAGCAGTGCTAGAGGATGAACTTGCAGTATTTGGGGATGGATATAAAACTCTAGGTTGTAGAGGAAGCTTAGGAATGAAGGATTTTGTGGAATGAGATGTAGTGGAAATAATAGGTGAGTTGGTACTGAATAAATTTGAATTTACAGACTCTAAATGACTGGTATAAGGCTTAGGGGTATAGGTAGTTAAAGCAGTCAATTCAACTGAATGTTGAAAATAAGTTTCATCAATTTCCTTAACCAAAGTTTCAGTTAAAGCATCAAGTTTATCATAAAATTCTAGGGCTTTTTCATTTGAATCAAGTGAAACAGTTTCCTTCTTACTTTCAATAATTGAAATGAAATCAGGATCTATTACATTATTAGATATGTCAATTTCTGATTTTGTTTTAAACAAATATTGCTCAAAATCTAAATCAAATTCAATGCCTTGTAAACTTGATAATTTATTCGGAAGATAATTTTCCTTGATTAATGGATTTTTATTACCTAAAATTTCTAATTTTTTGTTTTTCTTTAAAATTCTGTCAGGATTATCTATTATGACAACAGGTTCTGGATCTGGATTACACCTAGTATAGTAGATTCCTTTGGAAGCTAGAATTTCATTTTTTAATGAAAAGTTTACTCACAACCCTTTAAAACAATATTAACATGAAAAGATAAGTAAAAGGATTTCCTTTAAGATTAACTTTAAACACTGAGGACTGGTTAGTTCCCCAGTATGGTCGTCAGGATGTTATCACTCCAATAATTCTCAAAGGGTTGTTTATTTTTTGGTTTAAAGAATATTAGAGGTAACCACAAACCTACTTTTAAGCCTTAGGATCTAGGCTTACTAATGCTCAGAGAGGGCTCTCTCTATATGATTTATCTTTGTTGATTTTAGTTGATTTTAGGCTAGTTATGTAGGATTACTTGGGATTTGATTTTTTGGATTGGGTTTGGTGGTGGAATCACTAGTTCAGATGGATAGATGTAGGTTTGTATTCCATTTGGAAAATGGAGTCAAAGTGTCAAGCAGCAGGATAGAATCAAGGTCAAAAGGAAATGTTCACAAGGAAAAATAGTTGGGTCAATTCAGATCTTCAGGTTGAATGGTGAAATGGTTTTAATCGAGATGAGAGAGTAGTTAAGGATTCTTAGATCCGGATAATGAGTGAAAAGACAGAGGTCAATCGAAAATAGGGAGCAATTAAGAATTTCCTAATCTAGATATCAGAAGAAAACATGTAAATAATAAACAGTTCAAGACAAAATGTAATTAAACATATTATGTAATAACATTCCTGTTATATCATTTAGATTAAGAAAACATATAAGCATGCGAAAAACATAATAAATTGACAAAGAACAAGTGAAAATACTTCACTAAAGTGGCTCAACACATGAATCTTGTAATATTATGCTTTATTGCTTGATCTAGTCAATTGGCTTGAAAATGATACAAAGAACCCTCAGGTTTCAACTCAGTACAACTATAGAAATGTTTAGTAATTCATCCACACTCAATACTTCGAAATGTTAAGTATTTATACAAAAACTCTTACAAAATATCATAAAACAAACTTAGGAATTATTCATGGAAAAATAAATATCTTCATGCAAGAAGATAGAGACAACTATCTAACTAATGCAAGTTGTCCCTGCTTTTATTGAATTTACTATTTTTTGTGTTTGATTTGTTGCTGATTTATTCTTTGTTGTTTGCACAACGAAGGTTGTTTGTTAGGCAGCGTAGTGTCCTTTACACTAGAAATATTTCACTTTGATTTATCATCTCTGATTTGATTTTAAATCTGACTTTTACATGATACTCTTTGACTCTAATACACTTTAACTGTCTTTGATGTTTTCCACCTTTTGACTGCTCTGTTTACTGTTTTATCTTCACAGTAAATCAGTCAAATTTTCCCAGTCTTCTGTATTTGGTAATTTGATCTTCACCATTGTTTTGAATATTTCATTTGCCTTTGTATATTTTGAAAATGTAGGCTTGTTGACAAATAAGTGTTTTAACTAATGTTGCAGGTAAAAAATATTTTCAAAATTCTTATAGAGAACTTTTCCTGTTGGAATTCCTTGTGAAGAAGGAAGGTTAACTTGGTCCTTGGCCACTTCGCTCATTTTCTTATCATAATCCTCTTGTTTCATCAATTTTTCATGAATAACCAGAGGATTTGGAAGGCCTTTCTGCCTCAGAATGTCAAACTTCATCATAAATCTAGTTATGGAAACCTCCATGTTCTGACATTTTTCTTCTAGTTGTATCATCAAGTTTCTTTTTGAAATCACTTTCTTGTCTTCAAGAATTGTATCTGTCATGTCAGCTATACCAATTTCTTCCAATTCTTGTATATTATTTGAATTAAGAAACTTGATAATTTCATTAGCCTCTTCTGGCTTCTTGCCAAGTTCTTCTTTTATCTTCTGGATGGCTTCTCCTGCTGCTTTGATTAGATATTTTTGTTCATAAATAACCTGAATTGATGGCCATATATCATTGACAGCTTCAATGATATTGGCCCATAGTTGTTGCTTGGCTTGTACCATTGGTTCTTTCAGTGTTAGATCTTTCTCTAACTTCTTTAATTTCTCTATTAAAATGTTTGATTTCTATTCTTCATTCTTGAGCATAATCTGAGCAAGTTTCTTTTCATCCTCTAGACTTTTCAGCTGTTCTTTAAGTCTGTTGATTTCATTTGTCTGAATATACATTTCCTACATTACTTTTACTAACTTATTTGCCTCATCAATAGGTTGTGTTGTTGTTGTAGATGACTCTGCTGCTGAAGTTGTTGCTGAGGTGATAGGAAGTGTTATAGCCATTTGGACTATAGGGGCCAATGATTCTGCTAGTGTAGAAGGCACTACTTTTGTGACTATAGGAATTTCAATGACAGGAATTTCTTGTCTGGCCTTTTTCTCCTGGACCAACTTGTCCATTTCATTCTCCATTTCTTTTATTTGGGCAGTTAATTGAAGGATGAAATTCATCATTTCATCTTTTTGGCTTTGAATTTCTAGAATTTATTTAGCTTTATGATGTTCTGTAGGAGGAAATTTGAGTTGCTTTCTTAATGCAGCAATGTCTGCATTCTTCATTTTTATCAGTTCTTCTGCAATTTTGACATTATTAGGATCATATCCTACTTCAATTACCAAATCCTCCAGAGATTTAATTCTATTGTCTTTAGCCTGTGAAGATGCCTTTTCTAATTTAAGCTGGTCTTTGATGCTCCCAAGAGTGTTTTGTAGCTTCTGTACACTCATCGCCTTGGTGATCATTGTATAATATATCATTCCCTTGCCTAATTATGAAACTCAATTTGGTCCAAAGGATGAATATACTTGGCCATGACTTCAAAATCTGTCTTTTTGTAATCAGAAGATGACTTAGGAGTTTGAACAGTGGGTTGAAGAAATGTCATCTGCATCTTTTTATTGTTATAATCAAAGGCAGAAAGTAGGTTGTTATAGCTGCCAGGAGTCTGTTTTAGATATTGAGAATATATCTCAGTGTTGATTTCCTCATTTCTGGCCTTGATTTCCTTGTATCTTTCTTTAATACCCATCTTTTTCTCTGTTGGTTTGTTGGATGAGGACACTTCAACACTGCATTGTTTCTGAATCATTTGATTGTTTGAAGTTGAAGGCCGATGTGTTTCTTTAGAAACTACAGGAGGATCATTGTCTTTCACAACTGTATCAGTATCAATTACTTCAATTGTTTCCATTTTCCTCATTTATAGGATTTAATTTAGGCTTCTTCCTATACATCAATTTAAATTTAGTTTTAGTGGTAATTTCTGCAGTGTATGATCCTTCTTCTCTGATTATTTTTTAGTTTCTATCTTCTTGGGCTGGAGTTTGCAAGATTTGACTAGTATCACCTTGCTTTTGTGCCTCAATCAAAGTTTTCTCCTACCATTCATATTATTTGGAGTATTTCTCAATGTCCGGTTTCTTCTCATGTACATAAGGAGTTAATTTGCATTTAATCCTTAGTTTGCTTATTACTCCTCGAGGATCATAATACCACTGAAAGCTTGGACTTAACTTAAACTCCTGCAAATACTTTTATGCCTGTGGACCTGCATCTCTACTGTTACAAATAAAAGGGCCAGCCTGATTCTTAATTTTAAATTGTGTCTTCTTTTTGGCTGCCAAGAAATTGATTCCATCAGAATTAAGGATCTGCCTAATATATTCAAGGGAAAATAACCTCATTGGGAGGTATTTGGCCAATTTATATGGAAGAATATTTGATCCATATACCCTAATTTATGTATGGTTTTGATACATGTACCAATATCTTTTCCTACTGTGTTCTGATAATTGTAGGACCTTCTTAATTTCCTCACTGATTCTTGGTTGACTGCTGCTGTTCAACATGTTGACCATAGGATAAATGAAAGAATCAATGAAATCTGTATAGGTGGACTGTGTGGAGTATTTTCTGATAATTGGAGTCAAAAATATAATTGAATATGGGTTACCTTCAACATCAAGCTTTTGAAGGTTGATGGCAAATTTCTCAGACTAAAAGTACAGAAACATGTGGAATAAAACTGAGGAATACTTGAAGACACCTTCTTCGGGAATTTTCATCAACTGTTCATGAATATTATCAGCAAGGTACTGGGAAAAATTAAAAATGGTAGTAGGAGGCTGACCAAGTGTGAAATTAGACAGGAAACCCAGGATTGAAGCATCAACATGCTCATCAGTAAAATAACCCAAAGTGCAGGAAAACATTGTGATAATGTGTCTGGTTCTCTCAGAAAATTTTGCAGATGGGTAAGGAGGATTTGTCTTATGAGTTTCTATAGATGAAGGCATGAAAGTTTGGAATATCTAGAACCTTTTGGGGAAGTCCAGTTTCAGATATAACTGTGTAAGTTTCTCAATGGAAAAAGGGGTTTCATCTCGCCTAGGTTGGATCTGCAACATTTGGTTGATTGACTCAGAGGTAATAGTGAATAGAATTTCTTTTCCAGGGGTAATTAGGGCTATCTAGTTAGGTAAATAGAAATATTGACAGATTATAATCACTTCTGGGCACTGGAAAGTCTGTGGGAGAGCATACTTTGGAAAATTAGACTCCCAAATAAAATCCTCATCTGCTTGATCAATGGATTTTTCATGGCTCCAGCAGTGGAGCTCAAGAATATTAAATTTAGTTACTATGTCATTAATCTTAGAGTCTCTATCTGCTAAAGGAGTGTGTTCCACATCTACAACTAGAGGTTGCGGAGGATTTACAGTTACAATACTTTTGGAAGCCAATGTTTGTTTGATTTTACTCAATTGATTAATATTTGACTTAGAAAAAATTGATTTAGGCCTTTAGGAACACCTCAGAAATATAATTACAGTTTGCAGACTAATTTAGGATGAAACAGGGGCTTATCTATGGTCTGAAATGGTTCAATTGATCAAATATTCAATATTTGTGATTAAAAATAGTCTTAGGACCTCAGAATTCTGTGAAAAGGAAGACTAGGGTCTACAGAAAAGGATTGGAAGGAAATAGGGCTTTCTTCAGGTATGTAGAGGCTCCTAAATGATTCAATTACTTATTACTTTATCTTTAGATTAAGTAAAAGTCTTTGCTTTGAGAATACCTGGATAAAATGAAAAATTTTAAGTTTGCAGGGGGTTTCTGAGGCAACGGAGGTTCTTTGAGGCTTCAGGGGTCTTTATAGTGCTTCAAATGAATTCTGCACTGGCTATAGCAACAAATGGTGTTGATTTCTGGTAATCAAAGCTTAAAATGAGGTCGGCGACAATTCTTTAGGTCAGCAAAGCTCCTTTTGTGCGAATGATAAAAGAAAGTGGTAAAAAAGGCTGCAAAGGGTGGTTATATTGGTTTTTCATCAACAATGATTAAAACATTGAATGCACGGGTCAAATTCAAATGGGCAGGGTGGTTTCCGCAACGGGCAAGAATGCAACCTAATGGTTTTCGCATTGGCCAAAGGTGGTAGGCGGTAAAGTTTATGGCGATGCGATTGAATAGAATAGCGTCACGTATCCAGGAGCGGAGCTCTGAAAACCGCGTATATCGAAAGGTTTTGGGGTGGTTAAAGAGTTGGTTATCGGGTGTGCGATAGGTGACAAGGGCCATTGGATCTGATCCGTTAAGATCCGACGGTTGGGTGAATTTGATGGAGTGTTGGGGATTGGATAGGCGTGGGGCCCGGGATTTTAAACCAATGTGAGTTATGTAATATATGCTATGGCTTTTAATATATTTGGTCGGGGTTTAATACATAACCAATGGGGTTAGGGAAAGTGTTATTTGCATGGGGTCGAGATTTTATGATAGGCAGGGAAATAACAAGTGGGCCAAAAATAAATCAAACGTGGGGGAATTAAACTATAGTTTATAAATAAAATAAGGGGTTTGGGAATAATATATATGCGGGAATTAATATAATACAGGTTTAAAAGGTGTATAATGGGAATTAATAAATAAATTTAGTTAAATGATTTAAAATGTTAATAAGTGCAGGATTAAAAATACACTAAGGATAGTGTTAAAACTTAATATCGAGGATGGATATTTTCACAGTGGGACACAATATTAATATTTTAAACTTGAAAACTTAGGATAAGTAGTGTATTTAGGGGGTATTTATGAATGAAATGGAAATTAATAAAGGATTTTTACTTTTCCAAAGGATAATATGCATTTTAACTTAGGAAAAGGGATTTTTTTGGAGGGGAAAAATAGTGAAGTAAAGGGAAAGAATAAAAAATGAAGGGGAAGGGGTATTTTTACAAGGGAAGTGATTTTGGTGGAAAATTAGTAAGTATGAAATGACCCTTTTCTGCTATACATGCCTTGTGAAAACTGTTTCTGCTTACCCATCAGTTACCCTAACATTTTTTCTTCATTTCTTTTAGTGCATTTGAGCTTGCAAACCATTATCATTTTTATTTTAACAACAAATTATCTTGTTCTATCCTTATTACTTCCAAGGGCTCAGATTAAGCTGTTGAGCTCCTTATTATTCGCTACCTAACTACTTCTCTGCCAAGATTAAACTGTTTGGCTAGATCTTTATTCTCTATCTATCAGCATGAAATTTAAAGTATGAAAGGTCAAGATTAAGCAGTTTAACCTTCATGGATTGTGGCATTTTTGACAAGCTGCACACAACCTTATTTTGTAGTAAAAAGTAGAAAGTAGTGGAATTTGAATTTTCATCACTTTCCTGATCTATTTTTATCTCTTTTTTGTTTGGGGTTCATTTTTTTATCTTTTTTCTTTTAGTCCTTTGATTTTTCTTTTAGGACTTTTACCCTCTTTACATTTTTTATTTTTTCAATATGGTAAAACAATTTTACAGAAAGAAAAGTATGTAGATATTACAAGACTGCTGAATTTGAAGCTGAAGTTGAAAATAATTTTCAGTTTTTGAAACAGAAAATAACTGAGAAACATGCTTTAGTCTTGCCCGATTTTAACAAAACATTTCAAGTGAAGTGTGATGCCAGTGGAGAAGCTATTGGAGTTGTATTAAGTCAAGAAGATAGGCATGTAGCATATTTCAGTCAGAAGCTGAATGAGACAAGAAGAAAGTACTCTTCTTATGACAAATATTTTTATGCAATAGTACAATGATTGAAAAAGTGGAGACATTATTTAATGTCTAAAGAATTTGTACTATATTCAGATAATCATGCTTTACAGTATATTATGCAGCAGCCTAAATTGAATCAAAAACATGCTAAATGGGTTGAATATCTTCAAAGTTTTTTAACTTTGTTTTGAAGCACATAAGTGGCCAAGCAAGTAAGGTAGCTGATGCTTTGAGTAGGAAGAACATTCTTGTTCAAGAAAGTCAAATTGAAGTGGTAGGTTTTAATTTTCTTAAATAACTCTATAAAATAGATTTGGATTTCAAGGAAGCATTTGAAGCATGCTGTAATCCTGTTTTGATAGACAGAAGTAAGTGGTTGGATTATTTCTTGCAAGAAGTTTTATTGTTCAGAAGAAATCAATTGTGTATACCAAATTGTTCCATGAGAGAGAATTTAATAAGAGAGAAACATAGTGGTGGACTTGATGGACATTTTGGTATTGATAAAACTTATGAGCAGCTGAGTCATTTTTATTATTGGCCACATATGAGATCTGAAGTGGAAAAATTTGTGAAAAATTGTAAAATTTGTCAATATGCAAAGGGAAGAAGCCAGAATGTAGGTTTGTACATTCCATTGCCTATTCCAGACAGACCTTGGGATATGGTAAGTATGGATTTTGTTTTAGGATTTCCTAAGACACAAAGAGGGAATGATACAATTTTTGTTGTTGTTGACAAATTTTCAAAGATGGCACATTTTATTCCATGTTATAAAAACAGTGATGCTACTCATGTTGCCAATTTGTTTTTCAAAGAAATTGTTAGATTACATGGGTTGCCTAAAAGTATTGTTTCTGATAGAGATACCAGGTTTGTTGGTCATTTTTGGAGGACATTGTGGAAGAATTTTGGTACTAAACTGAGTTTCAGCTCAGCTTATCATCCACAAAATGATGGACAGACTGAGGTAGTAAACAGAAGTTTGGGTAATCTTTTGAGAAGTCTTGCAGGAGAACATCCTAAGTAGTGAGATCATATCTTACCACAGGCAGAATATGCATACAATGATTCACCGAACAGAAGTACAGGGCAGAGTCCATTCCATATTGTTTATGGGATGCACCCAAGAGGAGTATCTGAATTGAGGAACTTGGGAAAAGAAGAAATGAGAAGTGCTGAAGGAGAGGAATTTGCTTTAGAGATTCAAGCAATACATGATCAGGTAAAGCAGAAGCTACAAGACAACAGTATCAAGTACAAAAACAGAGCAGATTTGAGTAGAAGAGAAGTTAATTTTGAAGTTGGTGATTTAGTTTTGGCTCACTTAAGGAAAGACAGATTTCCAAAGAGACAATATAACAAACCGAAATTCAAAAAGATAGGGCCATGCAGAATACTGAGGAAATTTTCTACTAATGCCTATGAAATTGAATTGCCATCTGATATTGGAATATCTCCAATATTTAATGTTGCATATTTGTACAGGTATGAAGATGGTGGCACAGATGAAAGACCAGAAGACAGAGAGAATATTGATTGGATAAAACAGTTACCTACAGCATAGCCATTACAGCCAGAGATGATATTAGACAAGAAAGTATTTAAGAGAACCAGAGGACAAGAGTATTTCCAGTACTTGATCAAATGGAAAGATCAGCCAATTGAGGATGCTACTTGGATGACAGAAGCTATGTTGCAGAAACTGGGCAGTTCTGTGGAGGAGCTCATGGACAGGAGCCCATGAATAATTTTGTCCTCAGGAGTCTGATGCAGGGGAATTAGGACTTACCCGACAATGTGAAAGATTTTTCACATGTTGTGGCTAAATGAGTTTAAAATTCATTCACTGATGGGTGAAAGTCAAATTTTACTGAGAGGGTTGAGTCCCTCAAACAAATTGTTATTATTTATTTTTGTAATAAATTAGGAGAGTATATTTAAAATATATTTAGAGATAAGTTGTTTGAATAAGTGTGAGATTTTTGAGAATATCTAGCTTCAGTTGATAGATTTTAGGAAGATATTTGGCATGTAAGATTCTGTCTCAATTTAGGAAATTTGATACTAATTGAGGAGGTCTCTGTTATTAATAAAAACTATAAATTGTAACCTCTGTGAGTGAGGAAGGGGGAGTTGGCCGAAGAAGAATTATTTGTGAGGATTTGATTTAATAAATATTGCAAAATTTCATAAATTATTGTTTATATTGGCAATCTCGGTAGGTTCATACTTTCGTAATTTCAATTGAATTATTATCTCTGTGTCCAGATTTTGATTGCATTTAAGATATTAGTCTTTGTGTATGAATTAAATGCGCATTAGTTCTGCGAGAAGATGCTCTAATCGTATCAGAAATCCATTATGATATTGATAAGAATCTATGTAAGAAATTGTTGGGTTCAATTTGCATAAATCGATACCCATTCTTGTGTTAAAGCCACAATACGGTGAATCGATGAAGTTTGATCCTTTCAATGGAGAATGCAAGTAATGTTGGTCTCTGATTTTTAAATATGTGTTGAAACTCTGTTTTGATGGAGTCCGATTTCAATAAATTTGGAGCTTAAAATTTTGCAATTGAGCGTGTTAAATTTTGCATCGAATCTGTCTATTTGAATTGATATCAGTGAAATCGATTCACAATAGTGAAGCGGAGAAGACAGCTTTTAAAAGGAGCGATTTAAACTCACATTGCAGTGGAAATTCCGCATTGAACGCATTCTAATTCCTAGTTTTTCCAGTAAGCGGAATTACGAAGTGATACCACCGGTATCGCATAGAATTTTGGGCAAGAAGCGGTTTCAGAAATTGGAACGCGATCCAATGAAATTATAACACATCATCTTCCAAATACTACCTATTCGCATTGGGTTCGTGTGATAAACTCTGAGCTGAAAGGTAATGCGATTTTCGTTCGATCCTGAAGGCGAAAGATCCAAGGGCATTTGCACTTGAAGTTGCGGGTTTTTTAACGCAAGTATGGTGAGCGTTCATCTTATTTGATAAAATGTTTATTAAATGAGTGGGATATTGAATGCGTGGGCCTGTGAGAATTCAATATTAATGTCTTGTTCAAGAGTTAAAATAGTCACTCAATTGAGTTAATATTATAAGCTCAAAGATTTAATATTTGTTCAAAGGGTTCGAAACATTTATTCATAGTATTATAATACTAGGATTTGGAAAATTTAACCACTATTTACAAGTGAAAATATTTCCAAAGGAGCTAATATTGACTAAGGAAATTTTTAAGATTTTTGTGACTTTCATTAATCAAATTTCACAAATTTGATGAATGAAACCAATCATAAGGAACAAGATCAAACTCCTCCAGAGTTGGAAACAATTGTAAGAAAAATTGAAAAGCTCTCCTTAACGCCTGCACCCACATTGCCATCATTTGTGGTATCAGAGCAGACTTCAGAGCATTTACCAGAGGTTGAACAGACTTCCAAGAGTCAGAAGAAGAAATCTAGCATGGTTGTCTGAATTGGTAGAGGTGTTGCAGGTAGAAGAAGAGGTAGGCCAGTTGCTAATGCAGAAGTATTGGAGACTATGCAGCATATCCAAGCCAGATTGGAAGTAATTGAAGTAGGACAACCAAGGGATCCTAAAGATGTCAGTGAACCTAAAGCTGAAGAAGAGGAAGGAAGAAATGTTGAGCTTACTCCTGAGATGAGATTCTTTAAAACAATTTTAGGATCTACATCCAAGCCTAGACTTGAGGTATCGGCTTTTGTAGGAGGATTGAATCCAGAAGAGTTGATAGAATGGATCAATGAGATGAATAAATGCTTTGACTATGAAGATATGGGTGAATACAAGAGAGTTAAATTTGCAGTCACAAGGTTAAAAGGACATGCATCAATTTGGTGGGATGGAATGCAAGCAAAGAGAAGGAGAGCTGGTAAATAACCAATCAAGAATTGGAGCAGAATGGCGGAAAAATTGAAAAGTAAGTTCTTGTCTAGTGATTATCATCTTACATTATTTAGACAAATGCAAAATCTTAGATAGAGATTAATGACAGTGAAAGAATACACGGAAGAATTATACAGAGTGAGCATAAGATCTGGACAGATCCAGGACACAGCGGAGAAGATTTCCAGGTATGTGAATGGTCTCAGATTGGAAATTCAAGATGAAATAAGTATATTGTCTCCTAAGACAGTAGAAGAGGCTTATCAAATGGCCTTGAAAGCTGAAAAAAGACTGCTGAGAAAGCAATCTTCCAAAGGAAGAGGTACTTTCCAAGGAAAGGGAAGTCAAGGTGGTAGAGGGAGATCTACAACATCAAGAGGTGGATCTAGCAGTAGCTCACCTCAGCATACACACACAGAAGGTGATGCAAGTGGCAGAAGAAATTCCTACAGAGGAAGAGAAGGTAGAAGCAGAGGAAGAGAAGTGAGATGTTGCCGATGTAACAAATTGGGACATAGAGCCTATGAGTGCCCAGAGAAAGAAAATGTGGGTACAAGTCAGAGAAATGTAATTGTTGCTCAGGCTGGAGAAGAAGCAGAAAAGTTGCCTAAAGCAGAGAAAGAAATTATGCTAGAGATGGGGGAATCTTTGGTTGTTAACAAAGTTTTGTTGAAACAAACAAAGGAAGTTGTTGAACCAGCACAGAGGAAAAATTTGTTTAAAAGTGTCTACAAAGTTCAAGGGAAATGCTGTCAATTGGTCATTGATAGTGGCAACACAGACAATTTGGTCTCTACAGAGGTGATAGAGAAGTTGAAATTGAAGACAAGGGAACATCCAACACCCTGTAAGGTGTCATGGCTTTAGAAGGGTCATCAGCTGATTGTGAAAGAACAGTGTGAAATAGAGTTGCAGATGGGAAGCTACAAAGATAAAGTAATGTGTGATGTGATGCTTATGGATGTGTGTCACATACTGTTGGGTAGACCTTGGCAGTATGATAGAGCAACAGTGCATGATGGTAAGAGGAACACCTACAAGTTTTTCAAGGATGGTATGTATCAAACATTATTACCTATGGAAGAAGGAGATGCATCAAACAAAAATTCTGATCCAAAGGCTTTATTGTTGAGTGGGAAAGAATACTTGCAGCAGATTGAAGATGAAGAGGTTAATTTTTCTTTAGTTTGCAAACCTAAGGTAGTATTTACTTATACTAAAATTTCTTATTTGCCAATTGAAATTCAAGAAATGTTGGACAACTATTGTGATATTATTGTGGATGATTTTCCTGATGAGTTACCACCTGTAAGAAGAATCAGCCATCATATATATTTGATTCCAAGATCAAATTTGCCAGACAAAGTAGCTTACAGAATGACTCCTACAGAAAATGAAGAAATCAGAAAGCAAGTGCAGGAATTGGTTGACAAAGGTTTGGTCAGAGAAATTTTGAGTCCTTGTGCAGTACCTACGGTGTTGAGTCCGAAGAAATATGGAGGTTGGAGAATGTGCATTGATTCAAGAGCAATCATCAAGATAACAATCAGGTATAGATTTCCTTTGCCCAGAATTGAAGATTTAATGGACTGTTTGAGTGGAGCAAGATATTTTTCAAAATTAGATTTGAAAAGTGGGTATCATCATATTAGGATAAGGGAAGGTGATGAATGGAAAACATCCTTTAAAACAAATGAGGGATTGTATGAGTGGATGGTAATGCCCTTTGGTTTATCAAATGCACCTAGTACTTTTATGAGGCTCATGAATGAAGTGTTAAAGGAATTTATTGGTAAATTTGCAATAATATATCTGGATGATATATTAATTTACAACAAAACAAAGGAAGAACATTTAAGGCATCTTAATTATGTCTTGAAGAAATTACATCAAGAGAAGTTGCTGATAAATCTGAAGAAATTTTCATTCATGAAGGAAGAATTGGTATATCTGGGTTTTTTTGTTTCTACTGAAGGGTTAAACATGGATCCAGAAAAGGTAAAGGCAATTGTGGAGTGGCCCTCACCAAAAAGTGTTTTTGAGGTAAGAAGTTTCCATGGACTTGCTAGTTTTTATAGAAAATCCATAAAGAATTTTAGCAAGATTAATGCACCTATCATTGAAACCATAAAGAAGGAAAAACATCCATTCAAGTGGACTGCTGAAGCTGAAAATAATTTTCAGTTTTTGAAACAGAAAATAACTGAGAAAACTGTTTTAGTCTTGCCTGATTTTAACAAAACATTTCAAGTGAAGTGTGATGCCAATGGAGAAGCTATTGGAGCTGTATTAAGTCAAGAAGATAGTTCTGTAGCATATTTCAGTGAGAAGTTGAATGAGGCAAGAATAAAGTACTCTTCTTATGACAGAGTTTTATGCAATAGTACAATCATTGAAAAAGTGGAGACATTATTTAATGTCTAAAGAATTTGTACTATATTCAGATAATCATGCTTTACATTATATTATACAGCAGCCTAAATTGAATCAAAAACATGCTAAATGGGTTGAATATCTTCAAAGTTTTAACTTTGTTTTGAAGCACATAAGTGGCCAAGCAAATAAGGTAGTTGATGCTTTGAGTAGGAAAAACATTATTGTTCAAGAAAGTCAAATTGAAGTGGTAGGTTTTGATTTTCTTAAAGAACTCTATAAAACATATTTGGATTTCAAGGAAGCATTTGAAGCATGCTGTAATCCTGTTTTGATAGATAGAAGTCAGTGGTTGGATTATTTCTTGCAAGAAGGTTTATTGTTCAGAAGAAATCAATTGTGTATACCAAATTGTTCCATGAGAGAGAATTTAATCAGAGAGAAACATAGTGGTGGACTTGCTGGACATTTTGGTACTGATAAAACTTATGAGCAGCTGAGTCATTTTTATTATTGGCCAAAGATGAGATCTGAAGTGGAAAAATTTGTGAAAAATTGTAAAATTTGTCAGTATGCAAAGGGAAGAAGCCAGAATGCAGGTTTGTACATTCCATTGCCTATTCCAGACAGACCTTGAGATATGGTAAGTATGGATTTTGTTTTATGATTTCCTAAGACACAGAGAGGGAATGATACAATTTTTGTTATTGTTGACAAATTTTCAAAGATGGCACATTTTATTCCATGTTATAAAACCAGTGATGCTACTCATGTTACCAATTTGTTTTTCAAAGAAATTGTTAGATTACATGGGTTGCCTAAAAGTATTGTTTCTGATAGAGATACCAGGTTTGTTGGTCATTTTTGGAGGACATTGTGGAAGAAGCTTGGTACTAAACTGATTTTCAGCTCAGCTTATCATCCTCAGACTGATGGACATACTGAGGTAGTAAACAGAAGTTTGGGTAATCTTTTGAGAAGTCTTGCAGGAGAATATCCTAAGCAGTGGGATCATATCTTACCACAGGCAGAATATGCATACAATGATTCACTGAACAGAAGTACAGGACAGAGTCCATTCCATATTGTTTATGGGATGCACCCAAGAGGGGTATCTGAATTGAGGAACTTGGGAAAAGCAAAAATGAGAAGTGTTGAAGGAGAGGAATTTGCTTCAGAGATTCAAGCAATACATGAGCAGGTAAAGCAGCAGCTACAAGACAACAGTATCAAGTACAAAAGCAGAGCAGATTTGAGCAGAAGAGAAGTTAATTTTGAAGTTGGTGATTTAGTTTTGGCTCACTTGAGGAAAGACATATTTCCAAAGAGAAAATATAACAAACTGAAATTCAAAAAGATAGGACCATGCAGAATACTGAGGAAATTTTCTACTAATGCCTATGAAATTGAATTGCCATCTGATATTGGAATATCTCCAATATTTAATGTTGCAGATTTGTACAGGTATGAAGATGGTGGCACAGATGAAAGACCAGAAGACAGAGAGCATATTGATTGGGTAAAACAGTTACCTACAACACAGTCATTACAACCAGAGATGATCTTAGACAAGAAAGTATTTAAGAGAACCAGAGGACAATAGTATTTCCGGTACTTGATAAAATGGAAAGATCATCCAATTGAGGATGCTACTTGGATGACAGAAGCTATGTTGCAGAAACTGGGCAGTTCTATGGAGGAGCTCATGGACAAGAGCCCATGAATAATTTTTTCCTCAGGAGTCTGATGCAGGGGCATTAGGACTTAGCCAGCAATGTGAAAGATTATTCACATGTTGTGGCTAAATGAGTTTAAAATTCATTCACTGATGGGTGAAAGTCAAATTTTACTGAGAGGGTTGAGTCCCTCAAACAAATTGTTATTATTTATTTTTGTAATAAATTAGGAGATTATATTTAAAATAGATTTAGAGATAATTTGTTTGAATAGGTGTGAGATTGTTGAGCATATCTAGCTTCAGTTGATAGATTTTAGGAAGATATTTGGCAAGTAAGATTCAGTCTCAATTTAGGAAATTTGATCCTAATTGAGGAGGTCTCTGTTATGTAATAAAAACTATAAATTGTAACCTCTATGAGTGAGGAAGGGGGAGTTGGCCGAAGAAGAATTATTTGTGAGGATTTGATTTAATAAAGATTGCAAAATTTCATAAATTATTGTTTATATTGGCAATCCCCGGAGGTTCATACTTTCGTAATTTCAATTGAATTATTATCTCTGTGTCCAGAAATCAATTGCATTTAAGATATTAGTCTCTTTGTATGAATTAAATGCACATTAGTTCTATGAGAAGATGCTCTAATCGTATCAGAAATCCATTCTGATATTGATAAGAATCTATGTAAGAAATTTTTGGGTTCAATTTGCATAAATCGATACCCATTCTTGTGTTAAAGCCACAATATGGAGAATCGATGAAGTTTGATCCTTTCAATGGAGAACGCAAGTAACGTTGGTCTCTGATTTTTAAATATGTGTTGAAACTCTATTTTGATGGAGTTCGATTTCAATAAAGTCGGAGCTTAAAATTTTGCAACTGAGCCTGTTAAATTTTGCATCGAATCTATCTATTTGAATTGATATCAATGAAATCGATTCACAATAGTGAAGCAGAGAAGACAGGTTTTAAAAGGAGAAATTTAAACTCACATTGCAGTGGAAATTCCGCATTGAACGCATTCTAATTCCCAGTTTTTCCAATAAGCGGAATTATGGAGTGATACCACCGGTATCGCATCGCATTTTGGCCAAGGAGCAGTTTTAGAAATTGGAACGTGATCCAATGAAATTATAACACGTCATCTTCCAAATACTGCCTATTTCACATTGGGTTCGTGTGATAAACTCTGAGCTGAAAGGTAATGCGATTTTTGTTCGATCCTGAAGGCGAGATATCCAAGGGCATTCGCACTTGAAGTTGCGGGTTTGTTACTGCAAGTATGGTGAGCGTTCATCTTATTTGATAAAATGTTTATTAAATGAGTGGGATATTGAATGCGTGGGCCCGTGAGAATTCAATATTAATGTCTTGTTCAAGAGTTAAAATAGTCACTCAATTGAGTTAATATCATAAGCTCAAAGATTTAATATTTTTTCAAAGGGTTTGAAACATTTATTCATATTATTATAATACTATGATTTGGAAAATTTAACCACTATTTACAAGTGAAAATATTTCCAAAGGAGCTGATATTGACTAAGGGACTTTTTAAGATTTTTGTGAATTTCATTAATCAAATTTCACAAATTTGATGAATGAAACCAATCATAAGGAACAAGATCAAACTCCTCCAGAGTTGGAAACAATTGTAAGCAAATTTGAAAGGCTCTCCTTAACGCCTGCACCCACACTTCCATCAGAAAAGGAAGGCGAGGGTCTACAGAAAATGATTGGAAGGCAATAGGGCTTTCTTTAGGTATGCAGAGGCTCCTAAATGATTCAATTACTTATTACTTTCTCTTTATATTAAGTACAAGTCTTTGCTTTGAGAATACCTGGATTAAATGAACAATTTTAAGTTTGCAGGGGGTTTCTAAGGCAACAGAGGTTCTCTGAGGCTTCAGGGGTCTTTATAGTGCTTCAGATGAATTCTGCACTGGCTGTAGCAACAAATGGTGTTGATTTCTGGTAATCAAAGCTTAAAATGAGGTCGGCGGAAATTCTTGAGGTCAGCAAAGCTCCTTCTGTGCGAATGATAACAGAAAGTGTTAAAAAAGGATGCAAAGGGCGGTTATATTGGTTTTTAATCAACAATGATTAAAACATTGAATGCGTGGGTCAAATTCAAATGGGCAGGGTGGTTTCCGCAACGGGAAAGAATGCAATCCAATGGTTTTCGCATTGGCCAAAGGTGGTAGGTGGTAAAGTTTATGGCAATGTGATCGAATAGAATAGCGCCACGTATCTAGGAGCGGAGCTCTGAAAACCGTGTATATCGCAAGGTCTTGGGGTGGTTAAAGATTTGGTTATCGAGTGTGCGATAGGCGACAAGGGCCATTGGATCTGATCGGTTAATATCCGACGGTTGGGCGAATGTGATGGAGTGTTGGGGATTGGATAGGCGTGGGGCCCGAGATTTTAAACCAATGCGAGTTATGTAATATATGCTATGGCTTTTAATATATTTGGTCGGGGTTTAATACATAACCAATGGGGTTAGGGAAAGTGTTATTTGCATGGGGTCAGGATTTTATGATAGGCAGGGAAATAATAAGTGGGCCAGAAATAAATCAAACGTGGGGGAGTTAAACTATAGTTTATAAATAAAATAAGGGGTTTGGGAATAATATATATGCGGGAATTAATATAATACGGGTTTAAAAGGTGTATAATGGGAATTAATAAATAAAGTTAGTTAAATGATTTAAAATGTTAATAAGTGCAGGATTAAAAATACACTAAGGATAGTGTTAAAACTTAATATCGGGGATGGATATTTTCACAGTGGGACACAATATTAATATTTTAAACTTGAAAACTTAGGATAAGTAGTGTATTTAGGGGGTATTTATGAATGAAATGGAAATTAATAAATGATTTTTACTTTTCCAAAGGATAATATGCATTTTAACTTAGGAAAAGGGATTTTTTTTTTAGGGGAAAAAGAGTGAAGTAAAGGGAAAGAATAAAAAATGAAGGGGAAGGGGTATTTTTACAAGGGAAATGATTTTGGTGGGAAATTAGTAAGTATGAAATGACCCTTTTCTGCTATACATGCCTTGTGAAAACTGTTTCTTCTTACCCATCAGCTACCCTAACATTTTTTCCATTTGAGCTTGCAAACCATTTTCATTTTTCTTTTAACAACAAATTATCTTATTATATTCTTATTACTTCCAAGGGCTTAGATTAAGCTGTTGAGCTCCTTATTATTCTCTACCTAACTACTTCTCTACCAAGATTAAACTATTTGGCTAGATCTTTATTCTCTATCTATCAGCATGAAATTTAAAGTATGAAAGGTCAAGATTAAGCAGTTTAACCTTCATGGATTGTGGCATTTCTGACATGCTGCACACAACCTTATTTTGCAGTAAAAAGTAAAAAGTAGTGGCATTTGAATTTTCATCACTTTCCTGATCTATTTTTATCTCTTTTTTGTTTGGGGTTCATTTTTTATCTTTTTTCTTTTAGTCCTTTGATTTTTCTTTTAGGACTTTTACCCTCTTTACATTTTTTTTTCAATATGGGAAAACAATTTTACAGAAAGCAAAGTATGTAGATATTACAAGACTAATCAAAGTCAATTCAAAATTATGAATCCTATTATTATAGGACCCTAACAGTAAGAAGGGCTCCTTATTGATTTCTCATTGGTTCCTTCCTATTTAAATTAATTAGCACCTACTAGAATGCCATAGCTAGCAATATCTTCAATTCTAAATTTGTTTAAGGGAGCTAGGAGCTATAATGAAGATTTTTGTTTGTGTAAATTCTCAGCTAGCCATAATCTTGTGATTATGGTAAGATTAAAGTATATAGTTAGGGTGTAGAAAGTAATATATTTCAATATATATTATATAAAATTACATCGTTGATATACAATACTTTGTTTGATAATGCAAGTTATAGCTATGTCAGCTAGCATTTATTTCATTATGAATGTTTTGTTTCATAAAAATATGTTTATTTTTTCGTAATATAAAATTGTTAAATTTTAGAGGAGAAAGCAAAATCTAATTGTGAAATTTGTGTATAACCACACACAAAAATTGCTATTGCAAATTTTCATAAAACATAAAATAAAAAACATGAAAATAATTCAATCATTATCAAACTTTAATTTGATGACCAAAGGGGATATCAAATTTTAAGCCTAGTAACATCATGTAGTATTGTCACAACAAAATCATATTCTTAATTTTCACTATGTTATCACTTATTTTTATGTATTTGTGATTAGAATGATAATTTTCAGCATACCATATTCTTTTTATTTGGCTTGGGGAAATAAGGAAATATTGATTTGGTTAGGATGATATTTTTTTATAATAGTTGACTTAATTTTAAGTTACTCATTAATGAAAAGTTGTTGTAGATTTAACAATTAAAATATTATATTTTAGGCCCATGGTGCATAGAGTAGGCGATGGCAAGGCGTTTTGTTAAGGCACTCTGTGGTGAAAAGGTCACAAGTTCGAAACTTCATGGGAAAAAATCCATCGATGCTAAGGGTTGGTGTGGCCCACGCCAGGTGCGATCGTTGGGTGATTCTGACGGTTTATATGCCCCTCAATTTTGGTTACTCAAGCCACAAATTAGGCATGCCAGTGATATCATGACTCCTATTACCTAGCGAGCAAAAAAAAAAGTTAACAAAATCAACATTCTATATAATATGTGCAAGTATTACATAAATTTAACCACGTACAACCATAATATCATTAAAAAAATCCAACAAGGTTTATGTAAGTGCCATTCTACTCTTTGAAATCTCATCAACTATGGGTATATGATACAATTACTTATCTTAGGAATGTTTTACTTGTATAACTCAAGCATTTATACAAAAACAAACTACATAAATTACAATTATCAAATACATACAAGATTCTAATTACTTGTAATCATAGCTATTCATTTGTCTCTAAGTGTGTAGGTGGATCAAGAAGTGGCATTTGTAGGGGATCCTTTATGGTTGCAAAGGAACTATGGTGGTCACAACAAGTTAGTGTCTTGGCACAATATCAAACAATTTAGTTGAATCTTATACACTTTTGAAGGGTGTTTAAATAGACAATTAAATAATGTGCAAGGCATTGATCATGTTTAAAAAAATTGCAATAGCTATCAATGCTAGGAATGGTGACTTTATTCGGGTGAATTATAAAAAAACACATGGTTTTGAACAAGGCAAAAGAAAAATCCAAAACCTTAGATAAAGTTTAAAATCCAAAACCTTAGATAAAGTTTCTTTCTTCCACGTGAAAAAAAATCACAAGTAAGCAGTGGATCATTAGAATAAAAGAGCCTCTTCCTTATCCTTAGGCCAAAATTTACAAAATACAGAGGGAATCAACCATATTATCCCATAGTTGTTGGTTTAGATCTCAAATAAGTAGTGGATCATTAGACTAAAAGAGCTTCCTACTTACACTTAGGCCAATATTTACAAAATAGAGAGGGAATCAACCATATTATACCATAGCTATTGGTTTAGATCTCAACTAAGCAGTGGATCATTAGACTAAAAGAACCCATTCCTTATCGTTAGGTTAATATTTACAAAAGAGGGAGGGAATCAAATATATTATCCCATAGTCATTAGTTTAAAACAATATTTTTAGCCTATATCAATCACATGGCTTGATGTTGAACACTTCATGATAGTGCCTTGGGTATGAGAGCTCAGAGGATAGAATTATTTTCCTATCGCATGTGTAAACCACTCCCATTTTTTGTATTGAATGCTCTAGTGTAGTAACACACCAACACTGTGGGATATTTATTTTGGAAAAAACACAGTAGAATCACTTGCAACCTTCTTCACCTAACGATATATCTCTAAGATAGTGGATTAGGGAAAGAAAACATAAATTTCATATATATCGTGTAACTTGGGAGAATATTTTAAAATATTATTGGGGAAGAAGGTGTTTTGAGGCTAGGATCTTGGGTATCATATTATGCTCTTTTAGTCCTTGAACATGGATGTTGTTTAATTTCATTTGTTTTTTTTCAACCATCTCTCTATGCCTTTCATTGGTCTTGTTTTCGTCATACATTCCCAACATTTATTTAAGAGTCTAGTTTATGAGGCTTCCAACAAAATCACGGAACAAAATACAAACTATCATATTTTTATCTTGTTAATTAGGTCTTTTGTTTTTACTCTCAAACCAGTGTTTGGTTTCTTGTCCATTTTAGGATTAACAAGGCTCTTCACTTAAAGAATGGTATATTTTCTTCTAAGAGATTTCATGACCATCTCTTTTGTGGATAACTTGTCCCATAAATAATTTATTCTTGTAGGTGCACGACTTTTCATTGCAACAATGGACAACATGGACATGATAAAGTTCAGGAGAATTTTTAGGCACCATGAGGAGAAAATTGAGGTAAACAAGGTTTCATTTCTCTTTGTTAACTCAAAGGTGCACGAGAATGACCACTATTCTATCACCCAACATGCAAAAATAATAAATTTAATAGTGGAAAAAAAGAAGAGAATAGATAATTTGGAAGTTGAAAGTAACATGCTCTAGAACTTAGCTATAATTTTTCACAAGGACTCCCTCTCAGTGGCATCCAAAATAAACCAAATATTTTTCCCAAGCAAAGATGAAACAAAAATATAGCGTACACCATCTTAATGAGCAAATGGATATACAATGGTAGAACTCCCTCTCTTTAGAATCTGCTCAAGATGAGGTCAAAAGTTTTCATGCTTCTAGTTGAGTCTCTACTTTTTGAAAATGTTTTATAAAATCAAAAGGATACTAGGAAATTATATGAGGGTGACAAAATGTAGGAGACTGTGGAATCTAGTTTTTGTAGTCTTCAATAAGACGTCTATAGTAAAACTAATGAGCCCATTCACTCAAGACTCAAATCCACTAAAGCAAAAACTTAGCATTAGCCTACAACTTTTTTAATAAATAATATTTTCCTATTCTAGTGTAGAAAAAAACATGTAGTTGGATTAGAAAAGTGTGGTTTTCACTAAGGCTATGTAAAGATATCAATACCCAAAGGGGTAGGGTGGGTGTGTCCCCATTTCCAAAATTATGGGTTTCCTAATCTAAGACCTTAAAAATTATGGTTACTCGTTACCTATGTTTAACTTCAATTGCTTCATGTTTTATGACCTATAAGCTTATTTTCTTGATGCATTATCCTTAACCCAACCCTACAAAACCCAAAGGGATGAGGTGGGTGTATTCCCACAAGGAGGGTCACATATGTCAATATGATGTTTAGAACCTAAAAAGTTACATTTATTCTTTAAACCCACATTTAACTTCAACTACTTCAGCTTTTATGACCCGTGAGTTTTTTTCTTAATATATTATCCCTAATGATCCACTATGTTGGACACCTAATTGGTTAAGGGTTGGTGTGTTAGAATGTGAACAATCACTAGTGTCCAAGAGATCACTTGGAATGTGAAAAATAAGAGTCATAATAAAATTTTTTATATGTAAATCTTGTTAATAGAATGCAACTCAGGATTATCTTTCATATCTTGTCTATTTGTGTGTTTGTTTGATATGGTATTAGAGCATGAAAATTTTGGCCCTACTCCAATTTGAGCCACTAGTTTTTTAGCCTCTCTTTTTTCATATCAGTTTTGCGTTCCTGCTTGTCAGAACTGCCATTACTATTTCTTGTTGCACCTTTTCCCACTAACTTCTCAGCAAGATTCATGCTAGGTTCGTTGCCCTACTGTGTAGTAACTCTTATTTTCTCAGCCCGTTAGATATGTTAGCCTAATAATTTCATCAATTATCTCTCTATTTTTTTTTTTGTAGAGTCCTGACACTGCACAACTGACACTTTGTGCTCTTCTTGACTTGTCATCCCCATCGTTCCCAACTTTATCTCTACCCATAAAATAAAAACAACCCTTTCCTCTTACACTTGACACTCTCACATTTATCTTAGTTTTGGTCCTTTCCTGGAAACCTTTGTGCATCGACTTGCATGAATCCTCTGCTGTGGATTGCTAGTACCCTTGCTCTCTCCAGTAGCCCACAAATATACCCCAGGCCTAAACTTATCGTTGGATGCCTTTTCTTATAGAACTTATAATATGTTATTAAGATCATATTTCTGTCATGAGCTTTGAATTGTGTTCTATAATATTGAATACCTACGCTTTCTATCGGCCATGCTTCTATAGTATCTTCGCATATAAATCTGAACTTTGTCATTACAGTCCCTGCTTGGGACCCAACGTTTAATGTTGATGTTGTCAATGATCAAAAGGTGGAGAAATAATTCGTAGAGGAAGACTAGTTTTAAGTCTCTATGTGATAACATTAATTAATTCAAGAGACATTTATTCCCGCATGAACATGTGAAGGTTGAACATTCACCGTCGAAGCTCCAGCGTTGTTTGTATATCAGAGTAGTTGCCCGCAGCTCCAACGTTCTCTGTTGGAATATATGCGTTGAATCATTTATGTGTTGTCTACTGGATTATACGTGTATTATTTAAGTATTGAAGGAGTGTATGTTGTTTTGAATGTTGTCTCTGTGCGTTGGTCAAAGCTATATATAAAATATTGGAACGGTATTGAATGTTGGCAGTGCGATGGATGGAGTGTTGAAAGAATTGAACTTCGTTCAATGGCATGCAATGCGTATGGTGTATAGTTTGGTGAATCTTCTACATTGCATTATGTGTATGTCATATGGGCGTTGACACGTATGTGATGGTTTTAAACGTTGGGTATAGATATCCCTGCAGTGAGTGGTATGTTATGACACATGGTATACGAGGTATGTTATGGTATGTTTTGAAATTCTTATGGCATATGGTCATTCTTATTCATAATATGCGTATGATTAGAATGGAGTAATAATATATTATATGGAGTGATAATATATCATTTGGAATGGGAATAACAAAAGTGAATGTGGCATATAAAATTTGGTGGTTCTATCCATATGAGTGATGGGAATAATATTATATTTATGAGCTATTTATTATAGTCTGAATATATTGATATGGTGTTGGTAATGCATAGGCCCAATGAATGAATGTAATTTTGAGTTTCGAACATCAATAACAAAGCCTACCATTGTTGGTTTTGCGTTTTGAATTTGTGTATAATCTCACGATATATGTCACCCCGCCTCACATGTTGGTTCATATGCCTTGTTACATGTCGGTTAAAATCTCTGCATTTTTGTGTGAGTGTGGATTTGAAGAATAAATACCTTGTGTAGAGTCCAATTTCTTTTTGGGTTCATCCCTAAAGAAAGAATACCACTCGAGTATTGTAGTTGTTTACGAGAACTAAATTTGAGAATATTTTGCAGTGACATTGTATTGTAAGTAGGTGTTGTTTTTCTTCATTAGTTCATAGTTGTGATCGGTTTTTAAAGTGTAAGTTTGATAATGAAGAAAATGGGAAAATTTGATGATTTATTAAAGTTGCTAAATACTATGATACTCTCCACTGTTGATGGGTTGGTAAACATCAGTAAGGATACTCTTTCTAACATTAGAATTTATCTTCAAAATGCACAGGAAAAGATTGATTTCTTGGAGCTTGAATCACAACTACAACAAGATGATTTAACGCTGAAAATACATCTTGTTTTTGTTCAGAACAATCCTTTTTTTTAGTCTGAAGTTGACTCCCATCAAAATCTAAAACTTTATCAGATCAATGACTCGCCCGTATCAGGAGTATATTTGCATGCAAATGAAAAAATTCAGCGTGCATTTCCCAAGCCCATTATCAGACCTTGGGAAGAGATTGTCAACAAAAAAACAAAATTGGTCTTGAATATGAAAAGGATGTGCCCTTTCATATTCTATACTATTATGAGCCCATCAAATTTCAGAGTGTTGGATTTGTTCAGGATAAATATTCACCTGCTTCTCTTCCACCACAACATATTTTCAAATGCCAACATTGGGATAGAGTTGGCCATGTGAGATATCACTGTTTTGATCTTCATCCATGTGAGCATTGTGGTCAACACACTCATTATTCAAACAAATTCCTAATAAACAAGCATCTTGCAAGAATGAAGATTCACCTTGAATAGATCGCTTCTTGGCAATGGGCTTCAACAATAAAGAGGATATTTCAATCATATCATAGAAATTGTTCTTGAGTATTAAAAAGTATTGCAGTTGAGTTTACTTCATCTTCTCACCTTGTATCTGGCATGGGGGGAATTGATGGTCATCTATTAGCTTCAAATGAAAATCAAGCTAGTTTGAGCCACAACCTACACATGTTGTGTGAGACTACAGCCAGAGACAGTCATACCTAGATTCAGAGTTGTAGCGAGAGACAAAGAATCCCATGAGCATGAACTTTGGTTGGTGGCCTTCATTAAACCACCACAGGTTGAGACCTCCCTTTTTAGGTTGAGGTTATCCCTTTTCTGTAGGTTGATACCTTCCTTTTCCAGGTTGATGATCTCCCTATTCAAAGCATTAGGGGACCACTTCCTCTAGAAAAATACTTCAACTTCTTTCTAGATTTTGAAGATTTTTGGGAACTGCACAAAGTGTTCCAGGTTAAGACCTAAAGGTCTCCCTTTTCATATAAAAAAAAATGGGAGCATTTCCGCTAGTAGAAGACTTCATCTTCTTGCCATATTTGGAAGAGTTCCAGGAACTGCACTGAAAATTCCAGTGTTGGTGGTCATCCTTAAACCACCGTCGATTGAGACCTCGAGTTCTCCCACATGATACCTTCATTTCAAAGAGTTCATTCAACTGAGTGTTGTCGTGCATTTTTTCACATTTTGTATTATGGCTCTCTTCTTGGACTCGTATATACCCCTTCGAATTAAGGGGGGGAATGTTGGACACCTAATCCTCTAAGGGTTGGTGTGGTGGAATGTGAATAGTCACTAGATAAGTAATTGTATTTATATGCACATCTTGTTAATACAATGAAATTCACAATTATCTTTCATATCTTGTCTATTTGTGTGTGTGTTTAGCACACGAGGGTCTAAAAAGGCTCAAAATTTGAAGTCCTCAAATCTCAGCAAAAATGGGACCAAGTTGTAGATCTTGTCGAGATGATTTCAACAGTATAAATGGCACCTCAAACTGATTATGTATAACAAAGTTATGCTCATTTTAAGCTTTTGGAAAACGGTAAAAAATTTGGCACAGACAGTGCCACGTGTCACCCAGCAGATATGCCACGTAGCATGATGTGGAACCACAATGGTTGTGGATGTATTTCAATACACAAGCACTTATGTGACACAATTTTGGCATGGACATGGACCTACCCATGGTCACCATGTGGCCCAATCATCAGGTGCCACATGGCACCCCATAGTTGACCACTTTATCCTACCAATTTGAAATTAAATTTTTTTAATGGTCGGGGGTCGAACCCCTAACCTCAGTGATATCACCAAATGGAATATCGTTGCATCAGTGATCTATGATTTTAATTAAAAGGGGTACCGCACACTATTTAAATTGTGGCGGTTATAACGTTTAAGAAAATATCGGGGCCAAGACCTCTGCGGAACCAATGCCTTAATTAAATCATGCCAGAAAACTACCTAATGGTGGTGCCTTTTTTAACTTTCCCCACTAACAGTTATTTAAGCCGATGAAAACCAATTCATCCATACCAGTCCATGGAGGAAAGAGGACGCGGTTCATGTGTATTAAATATCAGCACACGAGCCGAGAGGGGGTTCGTGCCCAAATGGGCACAAAATTCATGAGAGAATATTTTGTAGCACATTATGAGTATATTATAGGGAATATTATGCAATAATATTAATAAAATATTATGATATGTTGTTTCAGTCTTAAAGATTCCCCAAGGGATCCATAGGTGAAGATGACAAAACCATATGAAGTTTATAGTCTTTTTTCATGAAATTTCTAGATGAATACACTAGTGTAGTAAGAATTAGGGTCCATGCAGTTAATTTTTGGATCATCCCTAGATGTGAGGTATAGAAATGTATGTTTCCATGTATTTGTCATTAATTTCCTAAGATAATATAGAGGCCTCTCCACTTTGAGGCTGAGCCCAGAGACATAGCTCACACATTGTGAGTGAACATCGTTAAAAAATATTGGTGCTTTGTCTATGTTTCCTTTTTATTGTGTTGTTTACTCATGGATGTTGCATTTATGGTATTTTCATGCTCTTTAAGAATTTTTTTTTAACATCATCGAAGTAAAGATCCCAGATCATGTTGGTATTAGAGCAGTCTTCTTTGATGTGAATTGTGAGTGTGGATTATTACCAAGGCCAAACTCAAAGAAGTTGAAGGAAAACTTGAGTATTTTAACCCCGAGATTGGATGTGTAACACAAAGAAATAAAATGGAATATAATGACATGTGCACATAGAATGAGCAGGCTTTCCACAAGGCCTTCAACACGTTGGAAAATCGGGTGGAAAAGTTGTCTGCAGATTATGAAAGGAGAATGGAAAGAGAGGGAGAGAAAGAGGGAGATTCAGCAAAAGATAATGCGTAAGTACACCAAGGAGGTGGAGGAGAACCTCATGAATCTCCATCTTCAATTTGAAGCTCTTCCTCTTCCCCTCATTAAGATAATGTGAAAGAAATCCATCTTGAAAATGGGGGAAATCATGGATAATAAGATCACATAGGTAAGCCTTAATCCAAGTTCCAGAACAAGTTCAAAGGAAAAGGAAAGGACAAGAAGACAACGACAACAAATAAATAGGAAGGAAATACCTCTTGCACTTGTTGAAAGAAATATGGGAATGATGATGAAGTTGTTGTAACACCCTCCTCCCACATTTACCCAAGTTAACTAGCCAACCGGGGTAAACATTTGATGAAGAGATACTATGATATGATTCAAACTCCTAGATCACCTTAAGGAAGTGGAATTGACAAACCAAAACCTTAATGACTTCCCTGAGGTGATACAGGAAGCCCAAGGGCTAAACCACCCTTCCACATGCCCAAACCCTGAGCTAAATTTATTTTTCACTACCTTGAACTCCCAGTCTCATGCACAAGCCTACATCCATGCAACTGAAAGCCTCCAGTCACATGCATAAGCCTACAAGGGAGCGACTACAGTCTCAATTTCATAGTTTTTTTCCTACTACCACGAAATGTGTGCCACCTTTTCAGGGATAGACTCCAGGTCACTGCCCAGAACTTGATGAAACTTTCCAAAATAATGAATGGCACAAATTCAAAGCCTTCCATACAAAACTTAGACAATAAATTGACCTATAAAGTCCTAACGACGACATACATTTCGTCAAACACATCATGAACATGTAATCTACAGGTCATAATTACATATTTGAACATAGGGATCTCATACTTATCTAGAAATCGTTAAGAAGGTATGAGACCCTCTCACAATAGTTGTATTATCATCTATTAGGTCATACATTCATTTACTAATTAAAACATGATGTGATCTATAACTAGAATATTTCATATAACCAGCATATAACCATAATAATAACAATGATAGAACAACCATCAAATCCACATAATAAAAAATATAAATACTCAGGAAATACAAGAGGAAAGGATATCTTATTAACATATGAAAAAGACAACCAATTTAGGGAATTCCACATACCATCCAACCATAGATTGGGATAAACAAAATATTTCTTTCAACCAATCACCCTCGTGCCATATTCCATGCATGAATGTGGGACTCACAACAAAACCAACTAGGGCTTCCTCATGATTTACAATGTATCCCACCATTACCAGTCAAGGGATTCCTAGGCCTGAAACCCTCATCTATACAACCAAGCTTTACCATGTATCCTACAATTACCATATTTCTAGGCCCAAATGAGAAACATACACTACCAGGATTTACCGCAATCCCACCATTACCGGTCAACAGATCACTGGGCCTAAACAAGCATGAATGCCTCCATATTTCTTCACCAATAACTTAAGGAATTTTTGTGTCTCCACCCTAAATATTTACCATGTATCCTGCCATTACCGGCCAAGGGATTCCTAGGCCCTTGGAAATTTTCCTGAGACCACCTCACCCGGTTCCAAAACCATCCGGAAATCCAGCTCAAAATCACTGTCACACCTGCAAAAACAAATTCCAATAATAGCAAGAAAACCAAATACACGCATGCATATGTCATGCATGCCAAAAATAGCAAGGAAATCATATATGCAACTTGATACCTGCAAGTAATCTCGTTGTAGTCGCTTGATAAAACTCTTCCTTGATTGATTGTGTCCTTCCTTTTGATTTCTTTTCCTTCCTTTGCCTTCCTTCCTCCAAGGATAGAGTGCTCCAAGAATTCTCTAAGTGTGCAACAGTATGAGAGATATAGAATAGAGAGAGTGCTCCAAAATTGAATTGACAAAAGGTTATACTGACAAAAGCTGTGAATTGATCCTCATAATCCTTTTTATTAATGAGGCCTATATTTTCTTCAATTTCCATTATTTTCCTTCAATTTCCTCCTCACATGAAACATGTGACATTTCACCTTCCTTTTCTCCTATTTTCCATTAGTTTCGTAAATAAAATTCCAATTAATGCTTATTTTCCTATTCAAAGCCTTTTCCATTTCCTTTGCCAATTTCCTTCACCATAGTAAACCAAAATGAAAACCCACTAGGATGTTTTTCCCAAAATTCAACTTGGAATACGTGCCCCATGACCTTGGTCTTATTTTACCTGTATTAATTTTATTACATGGACTTTTAACCAGGTTTGTTATAGCTACATCCATAGTTAATTCCCAAGAAGTTTGTTAGAAAAGGGAAGCAAAATATGGTTTCTACAGCACAACAAGACATAGGTTCTAATTCTAGTGATGAGATGCAAATAAGAGTCATTGAGGACAAGGTAAAAGTTCCTTTCATGCTAGTTCAGGTTCTGAAAATAAATCTCATGGTGATGAAAGAAAAAGAAGTGAATTGTTTCATATAAGAGTTGTATCTAAGCACACAAAAATAGATACATTGTTTCATCTAGGTTCTCAAGTTAATTTGATCTTAGAATCAATTTTTAAGAAGTTGGGTTTAGAAATGAGACCTCATTTAAAACACTATCCTCTTGGTTGGGTGTGATATAATGCAAAACTTAATGTCATCAACCAGTGTAGGGTCATATTTTCTCTTTATTCAAATTTGATAGATGAAGTTGATTTAGATATTATCCCAATTGAAATTTGTGGCATAGTCTTGGGAAGCCCATATTGATATGATAGGAAGGCATTCTTTTTCAGGCATAAGAACAAGTACCATCTCACCATCAATGACATGGAATATATCTTCAGAGCTCACCGTATGAAATTCAATTCAACTTTTGTTAGTGCAAGAAAAATTAAGAGACTCGTCAAGTCCAACAATAAGTGTATGTTCATGGTTGTGAGGGAAAAATATGTTGAGGCATTTGATGCTTTCAAAGTTTGTAATCCTTCTCACATGAAAGAAATGTTTGATATTTTTCCTAACTATGATGAGATTTTTCAAGAACCGGGTGGATTTCCTCCCAAGAGGGAAATTCAGCATGAGATCCATTTTCAACAAGATGCCCCTCTTCCAAACATGGGCATGTATAGGATGTTGTTGGGGCCCTTGTTTTGAAAACTTGTTTTGAATATTTTGAATTTTGAATAAAGAATGGCTTTTTGGAGGTTGCAGAATGACACATGGCAGTTGCACCCCATTCGCAACTACAGTAAGTCGCGGAGCTATCAAGGTGGTGAAGAAGCAAGAGATAACTGAAGAAAGCAGATGCATGAGTACAGACGAAGAGAATATACAACAGAAGACAGAGAGCAGAACACATAGACAACAGGAGAGAAGCCGGAAGCAGCTGAAGAAGAACGCAAAGAAGAAATAACAGCTGCGATAGCGGGTGAATAAATAGCAGTCACTCAGCCGAAAGAAAAGAGAATGCAATAGGAGAAGGAATGCAAAGCGACTGAAGGAGACCGGGCATGATATCTCTGTAGTTCCTAGGGTTCTCTTATTTTACCTTTCTGTTCTATAAGGCATCTGTATCAGACTTGTAAGCTCTCCTTGCGGAAGCTACGTAACTATGGATTTCGCTGAAGATATCAATACACTTTCAGGTTTTTTTCCTACTATGTGATTCATATGCATGCATGATGGTTTTGATGATTTAAAATTTTATTTTCTTAATACCTGCACACTCTCTGAATTTTCTTCCCTATAACGATGTTTATGCAATCAATTCAATGTTAATCATGAGTTGCGGATCCTTTCACTGCTATCGATCTATTCCCCTTCTGCATGTGGTTGCGGTACGCCTCGGGTGAGACTCTCTGCTCTCCGGAGTAGGGTGATAATGCCAGCGTGGTTCGAGACTACAGCGGATGCCTTTGTTGGCCCCAACCCCTGAACCTGGGTCTTGCCTGCGAGACCTGTTCCCTCGCCAAAAAATGGTTCTGTTGCCGGGACCTGCATGTTATGAGGGGAACTAGATCATTGTATCGAGGATCTTCGAAGGCAAAATACGGAGATGGTGGGATAACCATCTAGACCAGTTCGTTGCTCAGCAAGCGGAGTTGATGAATCAAAAGGAACGGGTGCTTAAGGATCCCTTCCTTTTCTCAGATTCCACTAGTCATGCCTACGAGATCCTCTGGGGAAAATTCCCTAGCGACCTCTATAATTGGTTGCGCAGGTTACAGACGAAGGTGCCTAGGGATAGCTCGCGGAAGATAAACCGCAAGTGGGCGCACGGGGATCTGGTGGCTCTGCATCGGTTGGACACTAAGTTGAACCGCGCAGTGGATTTTTTGGTAGAGACCACTTTGGACGGATATATTGTGGAGTTTGTTGCAGAGTGATACCAATCCTTCTTGAAGGCTGAGGCTACTTTCCGCTCCAGGCAACGAGGGAAGCTGCTTAAGGATATTCCGCTGTGGATTAAGGCCCTGATGGTGGATGAAGGGCTGATGGAATTCCAAAAGTCGAGCATGGAAGTGTAAACCTCCAGTGTTGGGGGAAGGGCTGAAGGGACAGATGCTACGTGAAGTGTGAAGCGAGGAGTGGGGGATGGATGATGAGGCCGCGAGGAGATTGAGGGAGCGACGTGCACATCGGCGGGCGCAGATCGCCGACAGGTGGCAAGAAAGGGTGATGCGGGAGTTAAGACGATGGGAAAACGACAGGAATAATCAAGAGGAGGCGCCTCAGAGGATAGGAATTATGGACACTCAGGCGGATGCCCTGGAAAGGGAAGGGACCATTGTGGGAGTGCAGCGGGCACATGGGAGCCCGACTAAGAGAAAAGGGGAGACGACGACTGACGAAGACGATGCAGGTGGGTAGCCCAAAGAAAGTTCCAATGGCGAATGGTACGTCGTGATGCAGCGGTTGTTTCAAGAGCGGACGACATTCATCTCTCCAGGCAGCCCTACTTCCAAAAATTTGCACGGCAAGGATCCCTACCTTCCCCTGGTACTCTATCAACCTTTAAGTAATATTTTCGTTAAGTTACAAGCATTGATTCAATTGCACAACAGTTCATTGTCGACAGCGACACACGTTAATCGTAGCGTCACTAGTAGTATTGCATTCCCCAGTGGAACAGTCACACAACCAGGACCCGGAGGATTTATCCTGGTCAACCCTTCGCAAGTGAATATGGTTAGGTCATTCACCCAGTATCCAGAATTCTCTGGCCGGGGCAACGATGATGTAGAGCAGCACTAGTATCTCTACGAAGCCATATGGAGGGCTCGGTAGACGCCAGATGTAGGGAAGCTAATAGAGTTCCAAACCATGCTCAGAGAGAGGGATCTGCGATGGTTTATCAAGTGGTCTGAGGCCCATCCTAATCCAGTAATCACGGACGTAAAACGGGATTTTTTTCGGGAATTTAAACTTCCCCAGACGGACCAGCAGGGTCTGTCCGAGCTCTGGGAGATTAAGCAGAATGAAGGAGAGACTGCATGGGAGCTGATGCGTCGATTCAAGGACGCGATCGAGAAACTCAGCTACCCGATCGATCCAAATCATCAGAGGGACTGGTTCATCAAGGCTCTGCTTCCCTTGACGTGAACCCCCCTCACCCGGCAGAAGATTGACAACTTGCAGGATGCTTTGGAAAAGGCCAAGAAGATAGAGGCCATGGCAGGCTACACTCAGGAATATCGGGGAAGGCCGGCCTCGCAGGATCCTTCCTTGGTGGGACTGCAGCATCAGATCGCTAATCTGACTGAAAATCTCAAGGAGATGCAGCCTATAAGACCAGCCAGGCTGAACGTTTGGTGCACTCACTGCTTGGTTGAAGGCCACGTCGCAACTAAGTGTCCTCGGCTGCGGGGCACGGGTGTGGGACCCTCTGTTGCGGCAGTCCAAGGGGGTCCACCCGCAGGGGGTGGCGCGGGGTTGAATCCGCAGGGGGTCTACCAGCCGCAACAACCTTATGCGGGGTTCCCATCTCAACCAAACCCCACCGCCACAGAGTATTGCGAGATTTTCCGGACGATGGGGCATCCACCTCGGATGTGCCCGATACTACAGAAGTACTCCAACGTCTCAAACAATGTATACTGTGAGTTTTGTGCTTCCATGACTCACAACACAGAGCAGTGCAGGGCTCTTGACGCACTCGCGGATCGGTTGGACCGACCCTCCTATAGGGTGAACGAGGCTTCCAGGGGAAGAGGAGGCGGTATGCGCGGAGGCCACATAGGGGGACAAGGTCCGGTGAAATGCTACAACTGTGACCAGGAGGGTCACGTGGCTCGAGAATGTCCCCTTCCCCGACGTCCTTGGTGTTCCCAGTGCCGCGTGAACGCCCATGCAACAAAGGGTTGTCTAGAACTCATTAAGAAGTGGGAGGAACAAGCACGGCAGAGGGGCACGAATTTGGTAAACTCTGAGCTACGAGGAACCACGACTCCAGCCATGAAGAATGTAGCGATCGTCACGCATGGCAGCAAGAAGACGGGAGAGGACGCTCATGGAAAGGAGCCGGTCCGGGCTATTCGGCCCGCCTCCCCGAAACAACTGATCTGGTCGGACGCGCAGAAGTGGTACTTCCAGGAGGCGGTGGAGGCTTTTGCCCCGCTGGGGGGAGCCAGGGGCCTCGAGGTACCCCCGAAAACTGGCTCCGGAGAATAGAATGCTACGGGGACCTTGATTAAGGAATGGCTTCAGTTGTTCCTCAAGATTGTTGATAATGTTTCGATGTAGGACCAGCTCAAACGTACCCTGGAGGACGCACTGCAGGGGAATACGGGGCCGAGGGAACCGGTGGAAACAACACCCCAGTATGTGTAGTGGGTCAAGTGGAACAAGCGACAACAGGAAAAGAGTTCCGGCTTAACACGCAGGTTGCGGGATTCCAAATCAGCGATACCATGCTTGATTTAGGGTCTGAAGTCAAGATCCTACCGCGGAAGACGTGGGAGGCTCTTGGAAGGCCACGACTGACCTACTCGCCAATCCAACTCAGAATGGCGAAATAGTACTGCATTGTACCAATCAGACGACTTGAAGGTATCGAGGTCGACATTGCGGGGGTGAAGACTTACACGGACTTTGAGGTTATTGATATTATGGGAGATAAGGATCCTTACCCTGCCCTGCTAGGCATCGATTGGGCTTTGAGAATTACGCCATCATCGACCTCAAAAAGGAGCTGATGATCTTCGAAGATGGAGAGTTCCGAGTCACTCAGCCTCTCGACCCGTATCAAGGCCCGCGATATACCGAAACTGTGGACAACCGGGAGGATGCTAAGATGATGGACCACCTTTATCAGTTGATTGTAGGGAAGCGGGAGGAATATATCAACCCGACCGCAACTGGCTCCGTCAGCTGGCGCAGTGTCCAGAGCTTGGAGCTGGGATCGGAACTCGCCTGGGAAGACTGGCAACGGGGTGGGTATGATACCAGCACGCGGAGATGTGCCGCCATTTCCTGAGTCCGTTGGATCGGTGCTGAGTTCAGAGGATACCCCACCCTGTCGAACATGCAAGCTGTCAATACTTTTATTACAAAGGTCGAGGACATGGTACCAGAAGGAAGCAGGATACCACTTTTGGACGTCGCACTACATTCCACGTCAGCTAGGTGATGGAGGAACCACCGCAACACCCTGTCGCGGTGGAGTTGTATGGTGGAGGCTTTGAGGGTGCAGTTTAAAGATGACGAAGGCCCTCGAAGCGGGCACAGGTACCAAGGGACTTCCGATCCGCGGGACCACCTAAGGACTTGTGAGGAGCAGTGGAAAAGTCTAGGATACCCGCGAGAGCTGTGGGTACATCGGTTCATCCACTCCTTGGATACCATCCCCCAGGCCTGGTACTTAGAAGAAGAGTGGAAAAGAGGAACCAGCTCCTGGCAGGAAGTCATGAACAAGTTTCTTCGGTGCTTCTCATTCGAAGGGGAGACAGAGCTGGTGTCCCAAGCATTACAAGCTATCAAGGGGGTACTGTTTCTCCACAACCCAGAGCCCGATGGGAGCACGTTTGCATCATGTCCTGAGGCCAGGCAAGATTTGGCTTCCCAAAGGATTGACGGCGATCCAGATGGTGACAGTCTGGAGGACCTCAGGCACCTATATTTCGAAGATAAGGAAGGCGAGCGGAACATCAACGAAGAACCGACCACCAAAGGCGTCCATTTACAGCCGCTGAAGATAAAGAAGTTGAACATCGGTACGGAGGAAAAACCCAAATTGGCTACAGTTGGAGATTACTGGGACGAGGAGACGACAAAGGAAATTTTCAGCCTCCTCTAGGAATACGAAGACTTATTCCCTTCGTCGGTTGCAGATTTGAAGGGTATCAAAGGTGACCTCGGAGAAATGCGTATTGTGCTGAAACCGGATGCCAGGCCCGTAAAGCATCGACCTTATTGGTTAAACCCACGGATCAAAGAAAAGGTCAAGATGGAGATTGACAAGATGTTGGCTGCAGGTCTCATTTTTCCGGTGGAAGAAGCAAAGTGGGTGAGTCCTATCATCATTAAGAATAAGAAGGACAAGGCAGAGATACGCGTCTGTGTGGACTACCGGAGTCTGAACCACGCCTGCATCCATGATCCGTTTCCCACGCCTTTCAGTGACAAAGTATTGGATCATGTTGCGGGAAATGAAGCTTACTCCTTCACTGATGGTTTTTCGGGTTATCATCAGGTGCGCATTGCGGAAGAAGACAAACCGAAGACGACATTCACCACCGAGTGGGGATCGTTCGCATACCACGTGATGCCGTTTGGCTTGAAGAACGCCCCGGCCGTGTTTTCCGGGATTGTCATCGCTGCTTTCCAGGAGTATATCCACAAGTTCCTGGAAGTCTATATGGACGATTGGACCGTCTACAGTTTGCTAAAGAAACACGCCACCCTATTGCGTATCATGTTTGATCGGTTTCGCCAGTTGCAGATTTCCTTGAACTTGAAGAAATGTATTTTTGCAGTTCCTTTCGGCACGCTGTTCGGACACGTGGTGTGCAAGCAAGGGGTCTGCGTCGACCCCGCCAAGGTATCCGTGATCGTCCACATGGAAGCCCCCGAAATGGTGAAGCAGTTGCAGGCACTGCTTGGGCACACAGGATATTATAGGCGGTTTATCCGAAATTACGCGAAGATCACTGCCCCTTTAGAAAAGCTGCTGCGGAAGTCAGAAGTATTCCAGTGGACAGAGGAGTGCCGGATGGCCCTCGACACTCTGAAGGAAAAGCTGGCGACGACGCCTATTCTTGTTCACCCAAACTGGGATAAGCAGTTCCATGTGCATATTGACGCTTCCCGTATTGCACTTGGGGCTGTCTTGGCGCAACTCGGAGAGACGACAGTTGACCATCCAGTCTACTTCACCAGCCACAAATTGTCTAATGTGGAGAAGAATTACACCACTACCGAGAGGGAGGCCCTGGCGATGGTCTACTCGCTCCAGAAGTTCCGCCACTATCTTTTAGGGGGAAAATTCAAGTTCTTTATGGACCACTCTACATTGAAGTACCTAGTCAATAAGCCTGTCTTGGAAGGACAGATCTGTCGCTGGCTTCTACTCTTCCAGGAATTCACGTTTGAGGTGATCGTCAAGCCCGGGAGGTTTAACGTCGGGCCCGATCACTTATCTAGGTTGGAGACAGGGGAGAACGACGGCTCTCTCGATGATCAGCTGCCGGATGTTGACATCTTCCGAGTCGAAGCTGTACCGGATTACTTGGCCGACATTGCCACCTATCTGACCACGGGGCAGTGCCCTCAGGACTCCACCCCGCTCCAAAAATGACACTTGGTCGTCCGCGCTGCCGAATACCAACTGATTGCGGGGCAGCTATACAAACTGGGCCTCAATGAGGTTCTACGCCGATGCGTACTTGACCACGAACGTGAAGCTGTGATGTGGGAATGCCACAGCAATGTTGCGGGAGGGCATGTGGGGGCGAAACCCACCGCGAGGAAGGTACTCTAAGCTGGACTATGGTGGCCAACGGTCCATGCAGATTGTAAGACCTTTGTTAAGAGATGCGATGTCTGTCAGCGAACGGGGAGGCCCTCTCATAGGGATGAGCTTCCGCTACACCGAGTGCATGTGTTGCGGCCATTCGAGAAGTGGGCTGTCGACTTCGTAGGCCCCATAGCCCCGGTTGACAGGCACTCCAAGGCCCGCTACAACATTACCGCAACCGAATACCTCACCAGGTGGGCTGAGGCAGCGGTGGTACAAGACTGCACAGCGGATACAGCAGCACGGTTCATCTTTGAACACATCATCAACAGGTTTGGCTGCCCGCAAATTTTAACCAGCGATCAGGGTACGCATTTCATTAATGACACGGTCAAGTCGCTGCTGGACACATTTATGATTCAACATCACAAAAGCAGCCCGTACCACCCGCAAGCCAATGGTATTATTGAAGCATTTAATAAAATTATTGAAAGGGGGTTAACAAAGATCTACAACGCCCAGCGGGATGATTGGGATGAGCGGCTACCAGCTGCACTTTGGGCCTACCGGACTACGGTGAAGCGCTTGACCAATCAGACACTGTTCCAGTTGGTGTATGGCCGGGAAGCTATGATTCCCGCCGAGTTCACTGTACCCAGTATTTTAATTGCCACGTCTCTCAAGTTCTCGGAAGAAGCCTCGCTCCAGGAGCGCCTACATGAATTACAGGAACTGGACGAGGCCCGGTTCTTGGCCGAATTTCACCAGAAGGTTCAGAAGGACAGGCAGAAAGCGTGACATGACCGCCACATCAAGAATAAAACGTTCCGGGTTGGAGGCAAGGTCCTCTTATATGACAGCAAGTTCCAGAAGTTCCCAGGAAAGCTACAGATGCACTGGTTGGGACCTTACTTCGTCATCTAGATTAGAGAGTCCGGAGCCGTTCAGTTGGCTCAGCTAGACGGTACTGTTTTACCGGGGTGGGTGAATGGCGCATGCCTGAAACCTTGCCAGGAGTAAGTTTAATTCACTCTTCATCAATAACTCTCGCAACCGAGAGCACGCGTAGAGTAGCGTAGTTGAATAACTCTCCCGCAACCGGGATGAGCATAGGTAGTGTTTTTTGTTCATGCATAGCTTGTCAATAACCGCTCTGTTGCGGGACCGCACCGCAACCGACTGTGATCGGGGAGGTTTGTGTCCAATGTGTCATCCCTGTAGGATTCATAAACGTGTCAAGGTCAGTCTAGGTCATTTCAGTCAGTACTTGTGTCAGTCTGTAGGATCATCTAGATTTGCACCATAAATTACCATAATTGGAAGTAACCTTGCCATAATCATTTTGCCATCATCCGCAGTAACCTCAGCCGTCGCGTCCGCCCATTTCCCCATGCCACCATCAGCAACTGTCAGAATACACATTGGCACACGATTGATCACACGATTATCGCAGAGAAGAATGCCAGCAGGAATTAACTCGTTAGGGGGTCTCATCAACTCCACCGTGCCAGGTAATTACATAACTTGCATGAAAACCAAAAGCACGAGAATTTCAGAACAGTTAGAATTAGAAATTGAAGCAGAACCAGAGTAGCAGAAGTCTCCAGACGCACAGCACCAAGAGAGGATGCAGAGATGAATTCTGCAGGTCTATCAGCGCCGAGCCAAAATGCCGAAGGCCATCCCAGCCGTGCTAGAACCAGACCTCGACCGCAGAATTCACAAGACGGAGTCCCTTGTAGGGAAATATGACAGTGCGGCCCTGATAGATGCTAACCTTTCAGACTCTTCCGAATTCCCGGCACTCAACTGGCAGGTGTATATGGAACATTACTACTCAACAGCCGGGCACTCAGCAAACCGAACTTTACCAGAATTCCGAGGCCTTCAGCAATATTCTCTGATGAACTTAAGAAATATTCTATTCTTGGGGACCACGGGACCAGCTATGCAGTGCACTAGGTTCCTATTCAGCCGCGTCCAGAATGGGTCCTTGTGGCTGAATAGGGAAATTCCCATTCATGCTGAGGATATCCATCGTCTTACAGGGCTTTCACAGAATGGTGTGGATGTCTCGACTGCATGTCAGACCACCTCCAAGCAAGCGCGGAAGTCAGGAGACACAGACTTGTATGTCAAATATGGCACCCGACGGGGCGGGAAGGGAGCCAAGATGGAGCTTATCAATAAGCCCAAGATCAAATTTGCATACTACCTCATTGCCAGCAAGACAATGAGGCACTACAAAAAGGGCGAATGCACTCTGGACACTATCTCCATTGTAGAGCACTATGTTCAGGGCGCCAAGATGAACTGGTGCTCCTTCCTGTTGAAGGAACTGTTTGACGCATGCGAGGAAAACTAAAAGCGCGCTACCAGCTTCATTTACGTATATTTGATTGTTGCCTTTTCCATGTGGAAATGGCACATTCCCCTATTCCGGTTCCCAGTGGAAATTCCAGAGGGCCAGCCTCTGGTGATGAAGTTCATTCCGTGGAAGGTGTCAGCCGATCCTAGCACCAAACAAGTGAATGCAGAGGCATTTCGGTCCTGGTACGGTCTAATGACGGACGTGGTGGCCAGCCAGCAACGGGTGCCCAGGAACCTGTTAGATGAGTACAGCGAGCAAGTGTGGTTCGAGGTCAGTCACAGGCATACTTACCTTTGACCTAATTGCGTGCCAGAGGACACCTTCTGCATGAAGCCGTTGAAATTCCATCTTGAAGATACTGCCTTCCACAACGAGGTCTGTTCGTGGCCGGGAGTTGCGATGGAAATCCGGGACGGGGTGCCTAGGTACAACTTTGAGCAAATGTTACCGCAGCAACAGCCTGCCGAAACTGATGCAGAGGCGACACCACAGGAACTCCTTGTGTCGCTCGTCCCCATCGTCCGCCACTTGAACACTCAGGTACGCAATTTTAATGCGGCGGCCTAGGTTATTTCAAGCAGTGCCGCTCCTTTCCCTTTATTTTTCGAGTTCCCACTTTCCCGCTCTACCTCGCACCCCCATACAACTCCTCTCACCTCCCCCATCCCTACTATTCTATTTACTTCGGCAAGCCCAATCATAACCCCGATGGGAGAGAAAAGCAAGACTCCAGATCCACTAGAAGCTCCTCAAGCCAAGCGGGCCCACCCCACCGAAGTAAATCCGGTGGTGGACCTCACTGTTGATGATCCACCACTTCCACCGAGCACAGGGGTGCTGATACAGGAAGAACCCCTGATTGACCCCTCAGATTTTATCAATATTTGCCTTCCACATCCCTCCACCACTCCACCCATTGTTCCACCTCCACCTACCACTTCAGCTGCTCCATCCAATTCATCTGCTACCGTGTCCGACCCAATCATTTGGGAACTCCTTGGTGGGGACCACGGGGCCGAAGTTGACTCCATTACTGCAGCAGTAGTACCACCAGTCGACCCCGTGGGAGAACCCCAAGTTTCTCTGACTGATATATTTACCCAGAGGGAACACATTGTTGCCGACTCAGTTGAGGCTCAGCCTGAGCCTACTATCCCTCCACAAACTAGCAATACAGATCAACAGGAATGACCGAACTTAAATATGGCCGACTCAGCGCACCAATAGACCACGCCACCATCCCCCCCAGAGCATTCTAATCGATCAGTTGCCAGTGGGAAACCCTTGCAAGAAAGGAGGTCGGACCAGGGCACTTCGGGGATCGCTGATTTAGAAACCTGGGGTACAGCTCAGCTATACTTATTTATCCATAGGGCGGCCCAGCAAGCCAAACAGATTCATTCTGAGCTACAGCAGAGGTGCGATGAGCAACAGCAACAGATTGCAGCGCTTACTAAACAGCGCGACCAGCTCATAACGGCACAGGAGCAGCTGGAAGGTCAGATACACAACGTCACCCAGGTGTTTTCCGAGCTATGGCTGAATGTCAGGGCTCATTATACTCAGCTGCCTCTCGATGTCATGGAGACGAGTGTCGTAGCACAGGATTCCACCTCCGGATCGCATACAATGGCCTCCACAGAGAAAACTAGGAGCTCCAAGCAGCGTTAGCCGCACGGCCAGCGCTGCCTGATCCAGAGGTTGTTTATTCCGCACAAGTTGCAGCAAAGCAGGGCTAGGCCACTCAAATGCAGGAAAATCTTAACTCTGCGGCACGCGAGGCTTACGACCTCCTGAAGGGTCTTCAAGAGTGCTCCCTGGCCCTTACAGTCAAAACGCAGCCAATTTCCGCGCAGCTACAGTAGATTTCAATGGAAATCCAAGAGACCGCGGATCCCGCGTGCCTAGATCAGTTATATGCCCAGGAAAATGATCTCGAGGTGCAGATCCAACAAATAGAGGCCAACTCAGCAATGGCCAAACGGGTAATTCGTGAGCTCCGCCTGCCCCTTCAATCCAGCGCCAGGACAATGCAACAGCTCGCTGCCGAGGCCGAAACCCAGATTAGCACGGTGTTCGGGGTTGTATCGGCGCACATAGAAGAGGCCGCTATCACCAAGATTTCCAAAGAAACATATTCCATGCTACAGGGGTGGCAACAAGCTGTGTCGACCTTCACTGAGCTTAAAGCTATAGCATTCCGCCGAGTCCCGGAGTTGGGGCCCTTGTTTGAACAACAGGCTGAAGGCGCACAACGAGAACAGGGCACGGGGTCCAGTGGGGCGATGGAGATAGAGACTGTGATTTGTGATTGACTTGGGGACGAGTCAAGAAACTGTGGTCGGGGCCTGTTGGGGCCCTTGTTTTGAATATTTTGAATTTTGAATAAAGAATGGATTTTCAGAGGTTGCGGAACGACACATGGCAGTCGCAACTACAGTAAGTTGCGGAGCTATCAAGGTGGCGAAGAATCAAGAGATAACTGAAGAAAGTAGATGCATGAGTACAGACGAAGAGAATATACAGCAGAAGACAGAGAGCATAACACACAGACAGCAGGAGAGAAGCCAGAAGCAGCTGAAGAAGAACGCAAAGAGGAACTAACAGCTACGATAGCGGGTGAATAAACAGCAGTCACCCGGCCGAAAGAAAAGAGAATGCAACAGGAGAAGGAATGCAGAGCGACTGAAGGAGACCGGGCATGATATCTCTGTAGTTCCTAGGGTTCTCTTATTTTACCTTTCTGTTCTATAAGGCATCTGTATCAGACTTGTAAGCTCTCCTTGTGGAAGCTATGTAACTATGGATTTGGTTGAAGATATCAATACACTTGTAGGTTGATGTCCTACTATGTGATTCATATGCATGCATGATGGTTGTGATTATTTAAAATTTTATTTGCTTAATACCTGCACACTCTCTGAATGTTCTTGCGTATAACTATGTTTATGCAATCAATTCAATGTTAATCATGAGTTGCGGATCCTTTCACTGCTATCGATCTATTCCCCTTCTGCATGTGGTTGCGGCATGCCTCAGGTGAGACTCTCTGCTCTCCAAAGTAGGGTGATAATGCCGGTGTGGTTCTAGACTACAGCAGATTTCTTTGTTGGCCCCAACCCCTGAACCTGGGTCTTGCCTGCGAGACCTGTTCCCTCGCCAACAGATGTAAGCAGTGGAAATGCAGTAAATCAAGAAGTAGGTGCAAGACTTGTTAAACTAAGGTTCATTAGACCTAGCTCATCCCCATGTGGCTCTCCAATTGTGTTGTTGTTGAAGAAATATGGCACATGGAGAATGTGTGTGGATTATTGGGCTCTCAACAAGATCACGGTGAAAAAACTATATCTTATCCCTCGTATAGATGATTTCCTTTATCAATTTAAGAATGTTTTTTATTTCACTAAGTTTTATTTGCGCAGTGGTTACCATGATTTCAAGATTGCAGAAAATGGTGTACGGAAAACTGCTTTCAAAACCAAGCAAGGACTAATTGAGTGATTGGTAATGCCATTTGGGCTTTGAAATTCCCTAGATACATTCAGGTGTATAATGAATGATGTATTTTTACCATTCTTATAATATTTTTTTGTTGTATACTTAGAAGATATACTTGTCTTTAGTAAAACTTAGAAGGATCATGTAAAACATGTCAGGAAAGTATAAGATACTTTGCAAAAGGAGAAACTATATGAAAAATTGTCCAAATGTGAATTTGGAAAAACCTCTTTGGTGTATTTGGGTCATATTGTTGGAAGAGGTCAACTAAAGATTAATCCTTCTAAAATTTATGTAATTGTAAAATTTCCTTGTTGGCGAGAAAGAAGGTCTCTGAACAAGACCCAAGTTCAGGATAGAGGAAAACAAGGTTTCCGCAGTAGTCTATCACAATGCCGGCATTTTCGCCCTACTCCGAAGAGTAGAGAGTCTCACCCGAGGCGTGCTGTGACCTTAGTATGGTTAGGAACATATCAAGTATCGACCGATCACAACTATAGAGAAAAACATATAGAACTTGGAACAACAAACAGATCTTACTACTTTGCACAAGATACCACTCATTAAGCATATTCAGGATGCAAAATTGAAATTTAAAAGTGGGCAATACATTCACAGTAACCAACTTCTTAACACAGAACTCAGAACATCAAACACAATAGAAGTATATTTCATTATCAATAATATATAGCAAATTTGATTACAGAGAGATAGATTACAACAATTACAGAACAGAGCTCTCCTGCGGCTCTCTTCCTCACCCCTCTACTGGACTAACCTATTGTCTACGCTGGTTGATTGCCTATTTGTTCCTTTGCCAACATGACTGTCTATTTTTCCTCTTTTCCTGCTTTACTATTTGCCACTTCTTCCTGATCACTGGGAGTTCCACTGCCTGTCCTTGTCGCTCATTCCTGCCATCTGTGCTGGTTTTCCGCAACTGTTGTGCCACCTGCTCTCCAACTCTCTGTAATTGTGACAGCTCCCTATCTACTGTGGTTGCGCTCCGCTACCTGTTCTTCAGCCGAGACACTCTGCTCAATGTCTCATCCAGTGTCTCCCCTGGTAGTGCTCTTGGCAGCACGCCCTTGAAATAATAGTGATGGATTCCGCTTCTGATCTCCATTCCCACCCCTAGCCAGGAACAAAATTTGGTGTGGAATGCCATTTCATCAACCTGAAACTTTAACGGTCTCATTTTAAACGTTGTTTCATCCACGCAACTGGGCCTGATGTATGTCTACTTGTGAGTGACCCTGAAGCATATCTGTATAGCAGACTCCTCGGAACCCTTTTTTTCCTCGCCGCTATATCCACCATCTGCTTGTACCAGAATGTGAACACCTCTTCATTTACCTCCTTTGTCCTAGGGTCTCGTGTGATTTTCCAAGGCGTAAACTTCATTGCCATCGGCTGATCACTTGTGATTTCCGCGAGCTGTCTCACCCCCGGGTGAGTCCATTTACACATTTCAAACACCATGATGAGGTAGTCGTAAATGAACCCAGTGGCTCTTTTGTAGTTATCTTCGCAGGTTTCGAACAGTTCGTTCAGTAGAAACGTAAACTAATTTAGCTAGGTTCCCTAGAGGCAGTGTTCCACAACTGAAATGGTGTCAAGGGTGCATTCGCCCTTCATGTAGTGCCTCATGGTCTTGCCTACAATCAGGTAACAGGAAAATTTAACTGCTGGGTTGTTTATGAGGTCTATCTTCACCCCCTTCCCTTTTCTTTTAGTGTCATATTTCTTATAGTAATCACAATCTGCCGCCTTCTTTGCTCTCTTGGAGACATTCTGGAAAGTCGTGGATACATCCCTTCCTTTTGCTGATAATCTTGTTAGCCTGTGAATATCTTCTGCATGTATCGGTATCTCCCTCCCTAGCCATAGTGACCCGTTCCGGAGTCTGCTCAGCATGAATTTCGTACACTGCATTGCTACTCCAGTGGTTCTGAACGCTGGGAGGTTTCTAAGGTTCAGTATTGTCGACCTCTAGATACCTCTGAACTCTGGATTCAGTCTTGATGCTTCCTCTCCTCTTTCCGTAGTGTAATTCTCTATGTAGACCTGCCTCTTCATAGCTGGAAACTGGTATGAATCTGTGAAATCTATGTCGATCAGCGACGCATTGTCATACTTTCCCACTAGCAATTCCATTTTCTGAATTCTCTCATCGAGCTCAAGCTCGACAACTTTTGGTGCTACCTTGGTCATCTTTGATCTTATTTTTTACACTTGAAGTGTTATCCCTACTCTTTCTCTGTAAATTTCTGCTACTGGATTCTCTCTTTGGACTTCTTCCGATGAGATTTCGCTTACTGTTGTTGTTGTTTCTTGTTCTAAATCAGAATTCTCTGGCATTCTCGTGCTTTCTTCTTTCATGTAGGTTAATTAATGTAACCGGCACGAATGAGGTCGATAAGACCCCATAACTAATTAATTTTTTTGCCTCCCCCGCAACTATAATCGTGTGATTAGTTACCGCGATGAGGTGTGTTTTGACATGGCTAACCGGGACTTTGGGATTTGGGTAGACATGATGGGTAATGATTATGACCTAATATGGAAAATTTATTATGGTATGGATGTTACTAATTATGGCAGTTAATTCTCAAATCCAGGTAATCCTACGGACTGACATCGATATGATGGGTTATTATGACGGAATGATGTTTGACACATTTGGCTTTCTGACATGGATGACACACTGGACACTACCCTCCCCCCGACCATAATTGGTTGTGATGCGGTCTCCGCATCGCAACAGTGAGTTTCCTCTTGTTATTGCAGTTTGTGCTTTATTGTGATTCCTATCTATTCTCTTCGCAGGTGCGAGAGAGTTATTGACTCAATCTATCTCTATTCTACCCTACTAACTCCTCTCGATTGCGAGAGTTATGTGAAAATGAAATAATGAAACTTACTCGTGATAAGGCTTCAGGCTTGTGCCACTCACCCATCCTAGTAACACTTGGTCGTCCAGTTGCGCTAACTGAATTGCTCCTAAATCTCGAACTTCAATTACATGGTATGGTCCCATCCAATGCATTCTAAGCTTACCTAGGGACTTTTGGAACTTGTTGTCATACAGTAAAACTTTTTCTCCAACTGTAAACATTTTATGTTTGATATGACGGTCATGCCAAGCTTTCTGTCTGTCTTTTTGGACTGTCTGATGGAATTCCACCAGAAATATGTCCTCTTCAAGTTCTTGTAGCTCATGTAGGCGTTCACTGATTGAGTCTTCCTCTGTTAAATGTAGTGTTGAAGCGATTAATAGACTTGGTATGATAAATTCATCAGGTATCACTGCCTCCCTCCCGTACACCAACTGGAAAGGAGTCTGGTTGTGCAGTATTTTCACAGTCGTCCTATATGCCCATAATGTTGTTGGTATGCGCTCATCCCATTCATCTCAATTAACATTGCAAATTTGTGTTAGTCCCTTTTCTAGAATCTTATTAAATGCTTCAATTGTTCAATCTGCCTAAGGATGGTACAGACTTCTCTTATGATGTTGTACCATAAAATTTTCTAACAGAGATTTGATTGTTGCATTGATGAAATGTGTACCTTGATCGTTGGTTATACTTTTGGGGCAGCCAAATCTACTAATGATATTTTCAAAAATGAACCTGGTTGTTGTTTATGTCGTGCAATAATTCACTGGTACTGCTTCTGCCCATCTAGTAAGATAATCTGTTGTGGTAATTATGTACCTTGCCTGTGAATTATGTCCAAGCAACGGAACCATTTTTTGGCGAGAAAGAAGTTCTCTGAGCAAGACCCAGGTTCAGGAGAGAGGCCAACAAGGTTTCCGCAGTAGTCTAGCACAACGCCGGCATTTTCACCCTACTCTGAAGAGTAGAGAGTCTCACCCAAGGCATTTTGTGACCTTAGTATGGTTAGGAACAGATAAAGTATCGACCGATCACAGCTATAGAGAAAAACAGAAAGAACTAGGAATAGCAAACTGATCTTACTAATTTGCACAAGATACCACTCATTAAGCATATTTAGGATGAAAAATTAAAATTTAAAAGCGGGCAATACATTCACAGTAACCAACTGCTTAACACGGAACTTAGAACATCAAACAAAGGTAGAAGTATATTTAATTATCAATAACAATAGCTACATTACTCCACAGATTTGATTACATAGAGGCAGATTACAACAATTACAGGACAGAGCTCTCCTGCGGCTCTCTTCCTCAGCCCTCTACTGGACTAACCTAATTTCTACGGTGGTTGATTGCCTATTTGTTCCTTTGCCAACGTGACTGTCAGTTTTTTCTCTTTTCCTGGTTTGTTGTTTACTACTTCTTCCTGATCACTGGGAGTTTCGCTGCCTGTCCTTGTCACTCATTCCTGCCTTCTATGCTGGTTTTCTGCAATTTTCGCGCCACCTGTTCTCTAGCTCTCTGCAACCGTGATAGCTCCATGTATACCATGGTTGCGCTCTGCCACCTGTTCTCTGCAACTCAAAAGCATTTCATTTTCAAAACAAAGGCCCCAACAATCCTAAACATACAAATGTGACAGAAGTGAGAAGATTCTTGGGAGAAGTCTAGTACTCGATAAGATTCATAGCTAAATTCTCATTCATTGCATCTCCTTTTCATTCCTTCGCAAGTGTAAAGTAGGTATTTCAATGGGGACACTAGAAAATTTGGCGGAATTTCCGACGGCCAATTCGTCGCTATTCCGACACATAGACGTCGCAAGAGCGACAATTCGAGGGCGGGCAAAACGTGGTTTGCCATACCGTCGCAGTTCCGACACACTTAAAAAGTGTCGCACTATCGACACTTTTTCTGTCGCTTCCAAACAAGCGTCACTCTTCCGAAATTTCCCAATCCGTCGCATTTCCAACCTTTGTAAACTGTCGCACTTCTGACGAAATTTGGTCCGACGTTTTGAACGTCGCTCTTCCAACGTTTGTAAATTGTCGCAATTCCGACGCAATGTGGTCCGACGTTTTGGACGTCGCTCTTCCGACGGTTGTAAACTGTCACAATTTCGACGAAATGTGGTCTGACGTTTTGAACGTCGCTCTTCCGACGTTTGTAAACTGTCGCAATTCCGACGAAATGTGGTCCGACATTTTGAACGTCGCTCGTCTGACGTTTTTATACTGTCGCTCTTCCGACGTTTTTAAGCTGTCGCAATTCCGACGCTTACAAGGCGTCGGTATAGCGACGGTGGGTTCAATTTAAAAAAAAAAAAATGAAACTTTAAAAGAGGAAAAACGTTGTTTTGAATATATTATATGAAGTAAAACAGTCCATGAAGTCATTACATTTTCACATCTGAAGATTGGAACCCAAATATCCATCCAGAAAAATGGAAGTCCCACCCCAGACAGTGATAGAAAAATACCCCATGTCACATACAGGGACTTGATATAAAACCCAGTAACGGTCCACATGGAGATTATCGACAAACTGAGAAAGCATCCAAATATGCCCGAGGCATCTATAAGAAAGTGAAATAGCAGTATGTAGAATAGTAAAGCAACAGATAGAGTACCAACGTCCATTGTTCCAAATACAAATTAAAGTACCCAAAATCCTTGAATAGAGAAAAATGCTAATCATGTGAGGAGTGTGATATGTCCACAATATAAAAAGACCATCAAGACCATATCAATAAACCAGCAACATAGACCAACATAGCTAGTTTTGAAGGCAGAGTGATAAACATTAATCATTTTTTTTTCACAAGAGAAAAAACGTTGTTTTGAATATATTATATGAAGTAAAACAGTCCATGAAGTCATTACATTTTCACATCTAAATATTGGAACCCAAATATCCATCCAGAAAAGTGGAAGTCCCACCCCAGACAATGATAGAAAAATACCCCATGTCACATACAGGGACATGATATAAAACCCAGTAACGGTCCACATGGAGATTATCGACAATCCGAGAAAGCATCCAAATATGCCCGAGGCATCTATAAGAAAGTGAAATAGCAGTATGTAGAATAGTAAAGCAACAGATAGAGTACCGACGTCCATTGTTCCAAATACAAATTAAAGTACCCAAAATCCTTGAACAGAGAAAAACGCTAATCATGTGAGGAGTGTGATATGTCCAAATATAAAAAGACCATCAGACCATATCAATAAACCAGCAACATAGACCAGCATCGCTAGTTTTGAAGGCAGAGTGATAAACATTAATCATTTTTTTTTCACAAGAGAAAAAATGTTGTTTTGAATATATTATATGAATTAAAACAGTCCATGAAGTCATTACATTTTCACATCTGAAGATTGGAACCCAAATATCCATCCAGAAAAGTGGAAGTCCCACCCCAGACAATGATAGAAAATACCCCATGTCACATACAGGGACATGATATAAAACCCAGTAACGGTCCACATGGAGATTATCGACAATCTGAGAAAGCATCCAAATATGCCTGAGGCATCTATAAGAAAGTGAAATAGCAGTATGTAGAATAGTAAAGCAAAAGATAGAGTACCGACGTCCATTGTTCCAAATACAAATTAAAGTACCCAAAATCCTTGAATAGAGAAAAACGCTAATCATGTGAGGAGTGTGATAACTATCTGTAGAAACCCAGGCTCGCTTGTAAGATCAGGCTCGCTTGATTCCAAAATTGGTAACCATCTGTTGCATCTGAGATGTAAGGTTTAGGCTCGCTTGTTTCCATTAGTAGCCCGCTACAGCATCCACCCTGTTCATAGCAAAAAGGTTCCTGTAGATATACAGAGAAAGAGTATAATACGTAGACCATATAAACATGGCTCTGTATTTCAAAAAACAGGTTTAAAATAGAAACAGGGAAACATTTTTTTTTCTAAGTAAATTTAATCTATTAACAGTGGGAATAAAATTACACCGAAGTTAAAATAATTTCCCAGACTCATGGCAAATTTTTCATCAAAAAATCAAAAAATTAAGAAGACTGCCCTCATACGGGGAAACCAGTCTTGAACGTTTAATTTACAGAATTCAAAAATATTACAAAGGTCCAGCACAGTAAAATAATCTAAAAGCAGCCCAATTAAGTGGGCTACGAAGCAAGAAAAAAAAATTAACCAAACTACTCCTCCGGCTCCTCGACGATTCGGCACCATCCTTCGGAAGGTCCAGGATCGCTAGGTGCTACCTCCACATTCATGCCACAGCTCCACTCCTGAAGGCCCGAATGTTGACCGGCTTTTTCCGAGCTCAGAACCGCCGGACAGGTGCATTCTTCCTCCGTTTGGGCCTCCTCGTGGAAAACCACAGTGGCTGAAGCTGTGATTCGTGGGCGGTTGAGAGAGAATTTAAAGGAAAATTGCGCAGTGTGCGTCGTGGGAGAAGGTGAACTTGCGGTGGGGAAACGAGGAGCAGGGGAATCCATACGGTGGCCAGATCCTACAACCCGACCCCGCCCACTCCTAGTATTTTGATAGCGACCTGCGTAATAATCATTGGACTGGACGGAAGACAACTCGGTTGAGGGGTTGGAGGGAGCGCGCAGGGGTTGACCTCTAGTTCTCCCCCTGCGGCAACTCGTGGAAAACCACAGTGACTGAAGCTGTAATTCGTGGGCGGTTGAGAGAGAAATTAAAGGAAAATTGCGCCGTGCGCATCGTGGGAGAAGGTGAACTAGCGGTGGGGAAACGAGGAGCAGGGGAATCCATACGGTGGCCAGATCCTACAACCCGACCCCGCCCACTCCTAGTATTTAGATAGCAACCTGCATAATCACTGGAGTGGCCAGAAGACAACTCGGTTGAGGAGCTGGAGGGAGCGAGCAGGAGTTGACCTCTAGTGCTCCCCCTGCGGCAACGCATCCTTTGACGCACGGGAGGCATGGGTGCAGTATCACTAGTAGTGGGCACAAGAGGAGATGGAGAAGCAGAATTCCAAGAAACAGAGGAAGACAGACAAGGACCAGACCGAGAGAAATGAAGATATGCAGCAAGGTCTTTTATCAATGCAATGCAATCGAAGGACGCTCGTCATAATTAATCTATGATCATTAATGAGAGCCGAAGGCCGGATCATATTGGAGCATGCAAAATCAGTAACGGGAGTGGAGGTCCGATCTTGAACAGTGTTAAAATTTAATGCGATTTGATGTGCAAACCTTGGAACTTAATTGAACAACGTTAAATCTTAATGCGATTGATATGAAATCGCCACATCCATGTCCCATCGCCTTAAACGCCATCGAATGCACCCGCAGCCGGGAGCAGGGCAAGTTTTTATTGAGGACACGTGGCAGAAATTGATTGGAGCGGATCTTTGTTTGGGCCGCTCGCGCAGTGGAAATCTGGACCCAAAAAATATTAGGGCGAATTTGATAAGAAATTCGTGTCACAACTCTCCCTCCGTACGCCAGCCCAACTTCGGACCCGAAAAAGATTAGGGCGGAATTCATTTGGTTTTCGCGTCACAAAATTGGCCGACGTCAGCAGGCTATTTTGGAACGCGAATTTGGTTTGAATTATGGTTTATCGTCGTTTGAAGTCCGGCGGGCTCGACTTAAGAATAATTTTGTTTGATCCCATCTTATAAAATTTGTGTTGGTTTTCTTTGATAATACACATATTTATAATAAATCATGGGAATACCACACTAAACATGTGGAAAAGTTATATAAATTATTGAGAACAATCATTTTTATGTAAAAGTATCCAAATGTGCTTTTGGGAAATAAGAATTCAAGTATTTGGTTCATATTGTTTTAAAGGAAGGAGTGAAGTTGGAGCCTCAAAAGATGCAAGCTATTACAAAATGACCTATTCCTAAGAAAATCAAGGTTCCTAGAAGATTTTTTAGACTTACATGATATTATTGGTAATTTGTTAAGAATTATGCATGCATTTCAAGTCCACTCACATATCTCTTGAAGAAAATATCATTTATATGGAATGATGAGGCTACTTTGGCATTCTCTCTTTTAATGGATGCCATGTCTTCTACACCAACATTGGTTGCACCTAATTTTGGTAAAACATTCATAGTAGAGTGTGAGGCACTAGGACAAGGAATTTATGTAACATTAACACAATAAGGGATACCATTGGCTTTTAAAAGCAAGGAATTCAAAGAAAATATTTGGTGAAATCTACGTATGAAAATAAATGGAAGCAATATTACATGCAATAAAAAATGGGGATAGTATATCATTGGGAGGTACTTTAAAGTCAAGATATACCATGATAGCAACATCTCAAAGGATAAAAAAATATATTTTTGGAAGGAATGAAGAAAGATATTCAAAATTTTGTAAGAGAAGGTCAAGTTTGCATAATAAATAAAAGAGAGATAGTAAAATCTCTAGGGTTACTTAACCATTCCACATACATATTCAAAGACTAGAAGATATATCAATAGAATTTATTACAGGGTTACTGAAATATAAAGGTAAGTATTACATTTTTGTGGTCATTTATATAGACAAATTTTGTAGATTTTTTTTGTAGAGCTCAAAATACATAAACAACAAGCCAAGTGGCAGAAGTGTCCGTGAAAGAAATTCATAGTCTTCATGGTTTTCCTAAAGTAATAGTAACAAGTAACTTTTGGAAATAATTATTTAATATGAGTGGAGAAACACTAGCTTCCATGAGTTCTACATATCAAACACAATCAAATGGTCAAACAAAAATAGTTAACAAATGTTTTTAAGGTTATCTACAATGTTACTCTTTAAAAAAGCAATCTTAATGGATGAAGTGGGTTCCTAAAGGAAGAATGGTAATATGATACTATCATACTACCTATCACACATCTACTAAAATTTCCCCATTTAAGGCCCTTTATGGATATCCAACTCCTAGTATCTCATACTTTTTGCAAGATAATTCCAAAGTATAGGAAACATAGTCACATATGGAAAATAATAAAGAAACTTTGAAAATTATTATGGAAAACCTTCAAATGACATGAAACATGATAAAACAACAAGGGGAACAACATTGAAGTGAAAGATAATTTGAGGAGGGTAATTGGGTATTTTTTAGATTATAGCATTATAAGCAATCTTCATTCAAGAAAAAGAAGAATAAAGAATTAGCTCAAAAAAAAATGTTATGGCCCTAAATAATTATTCATAGGATTGCACAAGTGGTATAGAAGTTATATTTTCCTTCTTCTTGCATTCATAAGGTTTTTCATGTGTCTTGCCTAAAAAAGGTTTTGGGAAAAAATATGCCAATGTAAATAGAACTTCCAAAATTAGATGAAGAATGAAAGTTGATTCTTGAACCACAAAAAGTTATAGATAAACATTATGTATCTCTTTGACATATAACAATTATGAAGTACCTAATCAAGTGGAATAATATTCCTCTAGAATAAGGTACATGGTAAAATGATCAATTCATGATGAAATACCCACGGCTAAAGGGTTCGTTTGAAGTTTTGACAAAGGTTTTGTTATATGTTTTATATAATGCGCGGCGGAATAGTTTTATTGTTTGTTAAGGTCCCACACAGTGATCAAATTTGAAGGGCAGGTCCGAATTTCAATTAGAAGGGCATATATCTATGTTGCCCTTCCATAATGAAAAGATTTAAAAAAAAAACTTTTCAATTGACCACAATAAATTATTTTTACATTTCATTTTCAGAAAGACAAAACCATCAATCTTTATAAAAATAAAAGACTATTACATATACAACAATGAAGAAGGCTCCATATTTCATTGCTTAAATATCTCATTGGCAATGTCAACATAAGTCTTGAAGACACTATTATAAGAATTTGGATACATACCACCGGGATATAGGAGATTCTTATGTGTCAGATTGTGTAATGCAATTTTGACTTTGTCTCACAAGGAGCAGCAACATGGAGGTATGGATTTTTCTTATAGAACTTTTATTATTATTATTTGAAACGTTTTTTATAGATATGAATACAACAATGAAATTATGAGCATGGTGGACAATTAGTCAAGCTCATGATGCCAAACCATGATGATGTAAGTTTGGAATTTAACATTTTTACATGTTAAAGACAAATAGTCAAAATCACTGACAACTTAGTATGGCATAATTAATAATCATTCCCCGTTCACTTTTGTTAATAGGTTTATGTCACACGATGATCTCTCTTCTCTGGAATTTACTTGTATTGAAGATCACTATTCTAGGAATAAGGAGTTATTTTCTCCAAAAATAACCCTAGCCAAACATTGACAATGCATCAAGGATATCTTTCTATGCTTCATAAGTACATATGTTCTACTTCTAAATCATGTCTTGGAAGTGGTTGTTTTGCTGGAAATTATTCACCAGTTTGTTTCATACCAAAGTCTTTTTCACATTTTCAGCATCCAATACATGAAAAAGATAATGGTTTAAAACAACATAAATATTTGAAATTTTGCAAGAATTGTCTGGCACACTTTGAATATGAATTTTGAAGTCAAGTGCATGATGTCGTATAGGATCAAGTGTCATTTTGAATACCAAATGTTTCACAAGAAACTTCTCAACATGCTACCCTGCAGTAAGGATTAAATGACAATATTGCATCAACTATTTCCATAATAAAAGTGCACCTCGGCCATAAGACTAAACAACTACAAATGGTGTAGATCTAACAAGACCACACAATCAAATGTATTCCACAAGGCCAATACTGTATGAAAAATGAAAAGGAGTTTGCAACCAAAAATACCTTAGGCAACTAATTCAATTAGATACACCTCAGCAAAAAGGAAAACCAGCCTACTCAAAAGGCAAGCGTTTACCTCCTTTGACAAAATTTTGAGTTCCGAAACAAGGGCCTTTATTGTCTTGTCAATGCCCCTAGTAATTTGAATGGGGTTTTCACCTGCTGCAACAACCTAAACAAAAATGTTTCATTTCAAATTATTTTCCACAAATTTAAGATACAACCATTGTCAGTTTTGTATTTCCTAACAAGCTCATAAATTTTGACAAAATAACCAAATTTTTTTAATACCTGATAGCAATTTTTTCACTCAAAAACTATCTTAGACTCAATAAACCCAACCCAAAACTAAAAAACCAAACACCATAAGACCCTACAAAAATGAATAGATGATCTTAATCCAGTACCATCGACAAAAAGTTACCTTTACACCCTCACTTATTAAACCCTGTGCTATTGAATTTTAACTTCAACTGCTGCAGCAGAAGGACGGATGCAGCAGCAACATTTTTTTTTGGAGGTTGCTTGCATGCCATCCAAAAATTTAATTCAGCATTTAAAATTCCTGCAAGTTTTTTTTGTAGACGGTCGCAGCCATATTTCTGTACAAGATTGTATTTAAACACAACAACCAACATTAACGCAATTCACCAACCAGAAATTAAACAAACAGAAATTTACCCAACAGTTTTGTAAATTCAAAAGGAGGACACGTGGAGCATTAATATTGGATCACATGAAATTGAAGGGAATCTGAAAACCTGAAAACCGGACCCGAATTTTTTATAAGGCACATTGGATTGAGAATTCACGTTACAAATTAGGCAGACGTCAGCATCCCATTTTGGAACGCAAATTTGGTTTGAAATTCAATCTATTCAGACTTTTGAAGTCCGACGGAAAGGGTTCTTTAATGTTTTGATAATTTAATTTTATGTATGCTTTAATATATACATATGTTTTAAACATATGTTATATATATATATCATATGTGAAATGAAAGGTGGGCCATAGAATTTAGTTTTAATTTTATTTTTTTTAAAAGAGGGTTTATTATAATATGTTTTTTTTTTCAAAAAGAAGAAAACGTTGTTTTTATTAACAGTGCATATAACAAAACATTACATTCCCATCATGAGATGATAAGAAAACCCGATCCAAAACAATTTCCATCATGACAACTTCTAAGGAAGAAGGAGTCAAAAATGAAAAAAATATGTGGGGATCATACAAATATGGGGGCATAACACCCCAACCAGATTACGAGTCCAGATAAAGAAAAAACCAACAGAGCAGCCCTTAAAAAAGGGAAATGTTGTCATCTGTTACTGAACTCATCAGGATTAAAGAAAAAATCATAATGATCATAGGCAAAAACTGGCTCGCTTGATGTGTCATATGTTGGCCCTGTAGAAAGCTAAAAACCATTGCATCTTATGTGAATAAAACCTATGTTGTTATGAAGAAACAACTTGAAATCAGTATAATGGAAACCGGCTCTCCTGTTGCATAATTATATGTTACGACATATAAAAATAAAAAGGACAAAAAATCTTGGTAGTTTTTTTTATAGACAATACGTAAATTTTTTATTACACAACAGTGTGTAAAAAGTGAAAGACTGAGTGTAACTTTTTAAGTGTGTATGCACAACAGTGCGAAAGTGAAAAACACAGCAGAGTGTTTTAGAGACAGAGTATGTTTGTTTTGAATAGACAGTGAGTTGGTTTTATGCACTGCGTTTTGTAGCAATCATAATTTTGTAATCCCTCTTAGTGAGGAAGAAGTGTAATAGTTTTTTTTTGAGTTATTGAAGGGAATAGAAGTTTGTTTTCAAAGTATTGAAACTCTGTCTCCTGTCAAAGAAATTTTTATTTTCTTTGTGTTAAAAGAAGGGAGATTTATTCTCCATTCATTGTTCTGGAATTTTTCAATATTCCAACATGTGCAAGAACAACAGATGTTGTGGTTCCATCCCCAGCTAAATCATTTGTCTTTGCCGCAGCTTGCCTTACCAACTTGGCACCAATATTTTCAACTGGGTCCTCTAATTCAACCAATAAAAAGGCCAAAACCATAGCATTGAGATACATTTCATTACATTGTCAATAACAATAAAATTTGACTCAGCCATAACCCTTTCCTTTTATTGTTGTGAAAAGCTTTATGCATTACTCTAATGTGGCTAGTCCATAGGCCAAGTAGACCACCGGGTAACAAATATGTTTCCTTTCACCTTTGAGTTTTCAAATTATGCCTACCAAATCTAAGACATTTAAGAGGGGGAACTAATACAACGTTAAAAAGAAAACCAAAGCACACATCTACAAATTACCTCCTTAGCTACTGTCACACCATCATTAAATATTTTCGGAGAACCATGCTTGCTCTCCAAGACAACATTTTTCCCTTCGCCCCAAGGGTGACTCCAACAAGATCAGCAAGTTTGTTCACACCGCCTGCAAGAAAAATTGACAATGCTTTCAATAAGTGTGCAATTGAATGCCAGACCATATGCCAAAACAACCCTCCATGAAAAATTAAAATAACACATTAAAATCGAATATAAGTGGACAAGGAAATATCCACCGCAGTGAAGTTTCACGTGCAGGTGACCTTCCTTTAAACATAATTTTTTCTCTGACCTGCAATTTTTTTGTCACTGAGCCATCCTTGTTGAAGCACAACTCCTTTTCCATAGCTCTTGTATTAACTACCTTCTCTCTGTCGCGTAATCTCAGAGTCCCTCTTCTGCTTGAGCGATTAAAGGAAATGGGTGAAAAAACTGAAAGAGAAGACAATTGTCTGCCATAATTATCAAACATTGCACCCAACTTCTTCCCCTTTCCATTGTTACCCAATGAGGTAGATGTGGCAATTGTTGTCATACTACCCAAAGTAGAGGCCATCTTCTCTTATCCCGAATATAGAATTACAAGATCTTCATATTAGTATGAACCTTAAAAAACATGACTCCCATTGCTAAAAACCACTTTTAAGTTGTAACAGGGAAACTAAACAACTATCGCAACTTTTGGCAACTTCTAGAGCATTAAGAGAGAAACAACCAAAGAGAAATACAACCACAATCCTCATTTTAATGAGATCGGACTATATATTTGCATTAAGATAATAGAAAGAAATCACGACTATATTAAGGCCAACACAAAAAAATCTTTAACCAGTGTCTCTCACGGCCTTTAGGTTGCCATGCTAGAGGTTGCATATTTTTAATTTAAATTCTTGACCTCTCGTGCCCATCTATGAATGCATCCAATGGGATATCTACATAAAATGCTCCTTTATATCCCCAAAAACAAATTCCCTACTACAAGAGCACCAATATTGATGGATCACCCCACACCATCCCACCCACTAGAAACGGTGAAAAAGGAAACCCGAGAAAACTTCTGAAATGTCTCAAGATGACTATATGGGTGGTTCTTATGAATCAACCAACCATTCAGAACATGCTCATCAATCCAAACCATGAGTATTATGTGACGATATTCAAGCAGGCACTGAATCGGATTTCTGAAGCTATGTTAGAGAAACCCTAAACTCTCATCGAAAATAGGTGAAATGTGGCACCACTCAGAGATTGACATGTGCCAATTGGTACAAGTGGTAGAAAATTGGCATGCTCAAACAACGAGGTGATGCAGGAATGACATGAGGGAGAAAATATCAGAAAATCCCCAAATCTGGAGAACTAAAGCTCATCACCAACCCGAGATTGACAACTTTACATGATGTAACCTATGAAATCGTAAATGGAGAAATCATAGTAACAATAAAGTAACCTATGTAACAATAAAGTCGGATTCATCCTGGGAGTGGTAATGGGAGAAATCATAGTGAACAATAGGAAACATGCAGAGTTGCTTACAATAAAATAGATGAAAAAACACATACAAAAAACCTAGATAATAATCATGAACAAGCTTAATATTGAATTATGAACTGTAAAGGAACTTACAAAATGTGACATTGCGAACCTGGTCAAGCACACAAGCAAAAATATCCTGGACATGACCCTGGTTGACAAGTTGTATTGCTCATGATGCAAGAGGATTTGTACCTGCACTGCCAAGTCAATCAAAATCCATCATTATCTATACAATAAATACAAGTAATTGATGTAGTATTTTTTACTCTAAGGTGCATTCTTATGATAATGTTAGAACATATGTTGAAAATGTCAAAACATACCTGAATAAGTTCCTCTTCGTTTCAAGAACAATTTATTGGAGTCGCATGAACTTGGAACAAGCCTCCCACGATCTGAAAGAGTAGCAACTAAGTCAACAATGACTTTTTTGTTGCTACACTGGATCAAGGGAGGTTTGCTCCAAGATTAAATCGCTCCAATAAATTATTCTCTACTAAATAGGGCCAACCACGTGAAGGTGGAAGCTCTTATGGCCCCTCCCCCCCCTCACATCACTCTTAATTCCCCAATACCCAATCTATATTTCATTTTTTACTTTCATGAGCATAAAAAAAAATATTCAATAACTAATAAAAAAACAATTCAACAAAAAGTACACAAGGAAACATTGTAATTAATGCTTGACATAAAAATAGTATGATAAATGAGTTTTTTATATAACGCAAAAAACGTTCCAAGTATGGTAACGTTTGTCTTATAATAATACAATATTTTACATTATCAAATTTTCTTTTCTTCTTCCTATTTCTAAAGCTCCTAATTACATCATCAATATCATCGTGCTCTGCTCCTGTTTCGTGCCTTTCGACCCGCACTGCTGACCTAGTTGCGTAGTCACGATGTCTGGTCTCATCCAGTGACGGGGCATCGCCTACAAAACAGATAATATTAAATTTTAATTGTCAGTTTTTAAATATCATTGAACTAGTTCGGTAATATTAATAAAAAAAATTGCAATGAGATTATTTACCTGGTGCACCAGTTGTCGTCGCTGACCTAGTTGCGTAGTCATGATGTCTGGTCTCATCTAGTGACGGGGCATCACCTACAAAAACAGATAATATTAAATTTTAATTGTCAGTTTTTAAATATCATTGAACTATTTCGGTAATATTAATAAAAAAAATTGCAATGAGATTATTTACCTGGTGCACCAGTTGTCGTCGCTGACCTAGTTGCGTAGTCACGATGTCTGGTCTCATCCAGTGACAGGGCATCGCCTACAAAAACAGATAATATTAAATTTTAATTGTCAGTTTTTAAATATCATTGAACTAGTTCGGTAATATTAATAAAAAATTGCAATGAGATTATTTACCTGGTGCACCAGTTGTCGCCGCTGACCTAGTTGCGTAGTCACGATGTCTGGTCTCATCCAGTGACGGGGCATCGCCTACAAAAACAGATAATATTAAATTTTAATTGTCAGTTTTTAAATATCATTAAACTAGTTCGGTAATATTAATAAAAAAAATTGCAATGAGATTATTTACCTGGTGCACCAGTTGTCGCCGTTGAGACTGTTGCCCTGTCTTCCTCTCTGGTGGTAAGATCCTCAAGGGAAACATTCTCTGTCATTTAAACAAAAAAAGTTATAAGGACAACCATCAAGGTATAATTATAAAAAAATATAAGTGGAAATTAATTACCGTCACGACCCTCACTGATAGTAGCATTGTCGGCCTGGTCCCCACTACAATGATCAGGTTGCACGTGAGGATCATCTACATCTGGCTCTAAAACTAGGTTATTTGCCTCGTCGATAGTGTTGCTCCCCTGATTTAAACAAAGTTGTTAGACATTAAATTTATGGACGAAAACAAACATATTGAAAGGTTAATGTTTTACCTTATCAGGCATTCTGGATCTTGGGACCTGCCCCAAGCTTCTGCGACATTCAACTACGGCTTGATAGCCGAAATGGAAAGCGATATTTTTATCTTCCTCTGTAGTTTCTGTTCCGAAGTCATCACCCTACATTACATATGATTGTGTATTTTTAATCATATTTGTTAGGATTACAAAAACGTTGGAAGGCGATACAATTAATTATAAGATGTTTAGCTACTTAATTACAATTCTTGCGGCTAATTTCAAGTAGCCGCCCTGGCCTAGCTTGTGATGGCCCTTTTTTTCAATCCTAGCTTTGGTTTCCTTTGAGGTGTTAGGCAACCTAGCATCAAAATATTGAAGTCAGATATGACGTAGCACACTTTTATTTTAGACATAGAGAAAATTAAAGCTATTGAATTAAAGTTGTAATTTACCTTGCGAGTCTAGTTGGCATTTTTCCTTCTTTCTTTGCCCTTTTCTCTTTTCCGTCATGGATGAGTGCTCTCCACTCACTCTCTGGAACTGTGAGAGGACGCTCATATCTAGGGTTAAATTGCAATTGCGTCCTATAGGTGTCCCTGGTATATTTCAAATATTTGTCGGCTAGCCGAGCCACCGTTGTTCTGTCAAATATGCCGACCCCAAAAAGGGCTTCTAGATAATCTAGAAGTTCTTTTTTCAGGTTGGAATTCTGGGAATTCCACCCCGTGCGTATGGTTGGGCCAAAAATTACCAACGCATGGCTCTCCAGAAACCTGTAGAACTCATTGTTTCCTACACAAAAAAAAGAAAGATATTATCATTAATTTAAAAATAAAAATCATGATAAATATGTTTTAGATAAAGTACATGAAATAGTTAAAATATTAAAATTTACCTGGGAGTTGTACGTGCTTTATAAGGACACCTTCATCGTTCACCAACAATGTGCCATTAATGGTCCCTGTGGAGCTGACACGTGTAGCTCCAGGAAACGCAATAATGTAGTTGGCCATATCAACCTCATCATTGCCAACACGTTCAGCGGTTGGCTGGGTGTTTGCTTGGGTAGGGTGTGTTTCTTGGCTAGCACCTAAAGGAGTAGAAGGTGTACGAGAGGGTTGTTGGGAAATCTCTTGCCCTTGTGTCCCACTACCACCAACACCGGGTTCAGCAAATGCCAGAAAACGCTACATACAAAAGAACTTTTTGTTAGTTTAGTCAATGTAAAAATTTAAAATCAAACTATCACAATTCATCTCATGCAGAACAAAAAAAATATCCTTTTGACTTTTTATTATTACCTGATATCTTTCTAGCTGCCTCATAAGATGTTGTATCCTCTCTTCTGTTTCAGGTGTTTGAGGCGCGTCTATCAAAGTATTAAATTCTAACCTTGCATCTCGTGCCTTTTTTTGCAACAAGAACACTGGAGATAGGGATGAAGAAAGCTCTTCCTCAAAGAGGGAATCATCAGGCGTACCATGGCTAGGTGTCTCCATATTTGAACAAAATTAATATTATTTCAATTATGTAAATAACTAAAATACCTGAAGATAGAGCAATGCTGGCACTTTACATGTTCTTCCGCTGGCCTCTTTCCGCTATCATCCCGTCTCGGGGTTGTTCCTGCACTGCTCTGATCAGTCTGCCACATTGCAATAAAATTATAAATGTAAAAACTTGAAAACAATATCTAACTTGAAAACACAAAAATGAAAACTGAAATAATTTCTAATAAGACACCGGAAGACAGAGTTAGAGTTTCAAATATGCCTTGCATTGAATTCAGTCCTGGAAACATGTCATTGCACATTAAGGCACCCAAATAAGAGACGAGTTGACAATGAAGACCTTATTGAATATATTGTTGGAGAAACTTCTAGTAAACTTGTTGTGAAGACCTTGAGGACATTTTTGGAGCAACATTGTTGAAGCTGATGGTAAAGCATTGTTGGAGACGATCTTGAAGGGCCTTGAAGTGAAGCTTTTGGAGCAACTATTGAAAAATCCTTAGAGCATTTAAGTAAGGCACTTTATATCTTCCATCACCTTTTTCCTTTCAATATCCTTTAAATGATTTTGTTGATATTTAATGTTTGAAATCACGTTATAATTCCTTGATTATATGTGTTTGGGGACTTTCCCTTTGAAATTACCCAAAATACCCTGGCAATTTTATCTTCAGGATGCATGTCTGACCCTATTGTTCAATATTTTGATTGATAGTAGTAAACATAGAGAGTTAGGGGGCTCTTGACTTGTTTTGGTTGGGCCATTAGATCCCTAACATCTACTAGGGAGAACCCCCCTTGAGTTGGAGGAGAGCTAGCCCGAAGTGAAAAGAGGTTGGTGAGGTGAAAATGGGGCTATTGAATTACACATGGTATCACACTTTAGCTTTAGGAATTTATCTTGAGAAGTGCGAGATTTTTCTATATCAATTCTCAAATTGTTTACAACACTATTGTTAAGAACTAATAAGAAGTGATGTTGAGGGGTTTTTGGGTATAAGAAACAATACCATTTAAAAACTAGGGTTCTCAGTCCTTGGCATTCCTTCACCTGGGCCTAGGGGCACACTAGAATAATTTAACACTAAACCATGCAAACTTAAAAGTAACTTAACAGATCCATAAAGTAATAATAATCATAATTCCTAATTTCCTATTGTACGATATGATGCAAATTATTAAAACATGAAGCAATGAAGACATGCAATGTCTGAATTTCAAGATTGATGAACCAATACAAGAAGTTAGAAACTACAACTTTGATTCAATACTCTGTGTCCTAACTCTAGGAAGGAATCTAGTTTGTAGTACAGAACATGCATCGTGTATTATCAATTCTTAATTGACAACAACTAAAGGTCATCTACCTCATCAATTCCTTCCCATTTGTGTTTTTAGTCTTTGGGTGATAGTAACCCATGAACTAGGTTACCAATGTGTAACAATCATATTTAAAGAATAAAGTTGTGATTTTTTTATATTATTATTATTATCTATTAGCTACAAGTATTGACACCTAATGCCTGGAATTTTGACATCTTGATAGCATGGATAATTTCGAAAAATGTTTCCAGTAATGTTAACATAATAACTATCATTACATGTCTTCACTTTTGTCACCATAATAGACCTGTGATATGGAATCATCACACAACTTCATATGCTATGTCCCAATAAGTTCAAACTGGTTGAACCTACCTCATAGTGTGGTTATTAAGGACAAGTTGCTTGGTATATAACTCGATAGCATAGACTGCATTGCAATTCTAAAAAGAATCCTCAAGTGTCAAAAAAAATTCGCAATATGTTCTACAATAAAGCCTTTTGGGATACCTAAAATAATATATGTATCATTGATGAATTTTAAAGTATGACAAGATCCAGAGGGAAAGGAAATCAATGGAAGAGTGATCCACCAATGAGAACCTAGAATTTAGCATCAGATGAGTTAGAGTCTAGGAAATTGAAACCCTATAATTTTAATTAGTGATGAACGACATCACATAGGTAATTATATTTTCATGTAGAATAATCTGTTAATTCAAATTTAAACTACATAATATGAAAGGCATACCATAAATTTTTCCACGTAAGTCCAAACAACCTATAAAAAGGGAAAACCTTATTTTTCCATGGGAAATAATTTACCTTTCCTTTTTCAAGATAATCTAAATCACAAAAAATATGAACTATATTGCACACGTTCTTGGATAATGTGAAAGTGGAAAAGGAATACCCTACACAAGTGATGCATACATGTACATTTGAACACTAATAGATTTTTGTAGTTGAAATGCAATGCTTGTTTTCATTTAAATGTAGGGTTTTTAAAGCAGGGAGAAATAATGGCTGCCAAATTAATAAGCGTTTCTTTGGGAAAAAGTTAAATCTTGTATTGGGTGATGAAGATAATAGAGGGTATTGAATCTTGATTCTTGACATCTAGAGAGAACCCTACAACCTAACACAATCCAATGGAATTGACCAAAAAAACCCAAATAGAGTCAACCCTACTATAGGAGGAAGGGCCTGCAGTAAGAACTTACCATTTTGCAAGAGCTGAGGGCGAATGTTGTTCTACAAGAGCTGAGGGCGAATGTTGTTCTGCAAGAGCCGAGGGCGAACGCTGAGGGCGAATGCTGAGGGCAAATGCTGTTCTGCAAGAGCTGAGGACGAATGCTGTTCTGAAAGAGCTGAGGGCGAATCCAGGGCGAATGCTGTTCTGCAAGAGCTTAGGGCGAATGCTGAGGGCGAATGCTGTTCTGCAAGAGCTCAGGGCGAACGCTGAAGGCGAATGTTGTTCTGCAAGAGCTGAGGGCGAATGCTGAGGGCGAATGGTGTTCTGCAAGAGCGGAGGGCGAATGCGCGCGTGATATCGACGTTAATGTAGCACACATGTACATTTGAACACTAATAGATTTTTGTAGTTGAAATGCAATGCTTGTTTTCATTTAAATGTAGGGTTTTTAAAGCAGGGAGAAATAATGGCTGCCAAATTAATAAGCGTTTCTTTGGGAAAAATTTAAATCTTGTATTGGGTGATGAAGATAATAGAGGGTATTGAATCTTGATCCTTGACATCTAGAGAGAACCCTACAACCTAACACAATCCAATGGAATTGACCAAAAAAACCCAAATAGAGTCAACCCTACTATAGGAGGAAGGGCCTGCAGTAAGAACTTACCATTTTGCAAGAGCTGAGGGCGAATGTTGTTCTGCAAGAGCTGAGGGCGAATGTTAAGGGTGAATGTTGAGGGAAAATGATGTTCTGCAAGAGTTGAGGGTGAATTCTGTTCTGCAAGAGCGGAGGGCGAATGCGCTCGTGATATCAGACGTTAATGTAGCTATTGCGACGGATACGAAACAATAAAATCATTTTTATGTAGCGCGCATATAAGTTTCGAATTTTTATGTAGCGCACATATAAGTTTTGTATTTTTATGTAGCACGCATATAAGTGTCATTATACCGACGGCAGGAAAAGCGTCGCTATTGCGACGAGTGCCTCCAAACGTCGCAATGGCGACACCTAGACATTGTGTCGCACTTGCAACGATTGGAGTCATCTCAATAGCGACGCTTTGGGCCATAGTGTCGCAATTGTGACGTCTTCCTCCAAACATCGCAATTGAGACACTTTTCTAAGTGTCGGTATTGCGACACTTTTCTATAAACGTCGGTATAGCGACGGTTTCGGGCGGGATGGAAAAAATTTGGGGAAATTTCCGACATTTGGTCAAAAGCGTCGGAACCAAGTGTCGGAATTTCCGCCAAATGTAGTAGTGTGGATAGAAAAGCATATCCAATTTCAGAGTTTTATGCCTCCCTAGGAGTTGAGAGAAAATTAGCTACGACTGATATAGGTGCTATTCTAGTTAGAAATGTAGAAAAGAAAAAATATTGTGTCTTGTCTAGATGTATATAGTGCAACATTTCTTCCACAAGATAGAGAAGAAAGTGCACGAGAATTTGAATCTTCTCAGACTTCTGATGGAGATGAGAAAGTTGAATCTTATACTAGGGGGAGTCTAGACATGAAATTTGAAAACAAATATGCAAATAGTTGTGGACAACATACCAATAAGCATGTTGAAGAGAAGGGAAATCCAGAATTTGATTTTAGTACCTCTAGTAAGCTTCTTGTTAAGGATGGATTAAGTGTATAGTCTACACTATATAGCTTAATCATGAATTCATCTCAAAAAATATAGATGTAATCTTGGAGACTACATATAGTAGGAATGATGGTGGAGGTGCAGCTCTGACAAGGATAGTTAAAAGTGATGGGAATAAATAAGGGTTATCAGTTGGATTGGATCTTATTGGACAAGAATGTGAGTGGCCAATTTTATCTAGCATGCCTTTTACGACAAAGGGCTCAAAAAAAATTCATGGTGAGGTGACAGATATCAATGTGGGCCAGGGTCTAGAAACCAATGTGAAGGATCATGATCAACAGGCACACATAAAACTTACTAGGTTTACATTTCAAAGAAAGCGTAGAAGAGAAGGTCCATTTCAGCAAAATGGTAACATGGTTCAGGAATAAAAGGACCCTAAAAAGAACAACATGAACATCACAAAATTATAGCTTGGTTGTTGAGTCTTCTCGAGACAAAAAGCAATTGATACAAGGTGCTCGTCAGGTTTGTAATTTTTTTTTACTCTTTGTTGATTATATTTTTCTTTTGGGTGATAGGACCAAGGTAGATGCAATTAAGCTGAAGGGCCCTACCCTTGAAGAACCTGAATTCCTACCTTAAAAACTACCAGCAACTGAGAAACTACAAGAATCAACACCATCATTGATTTGAACCTAAATAGTCTTATTATCTCTGAGTTTTCCCTAATCAAAATGACTGGTAGATTCTCCTCATGGATTATTTCTCTCATTCTATCTATTAGTAGAATCAAAAAAATGTATCCCTACGTTTGAATCTTGGGTAAAAAACATATAATTATTATCATTTAAATTATACATATCTCTTCGAGCCCAAAAATCCATTTTCTTTGGATAAGCTTTATCTATAACCTCAAAAGCAACCCTATTATAAGCTAAAGGACCATTATGTCCTCTTGAGTCTTGAAAAAGTATGATGGAATGAAGTTAGGTGAAGACCAAATCCATGTTTACCATGTTAGAACCTAGGTTCATTGAGATGACGACCTTGGTTTGAATATATACACCATACAAACTAGGACCAACCATACTTATCATTGCCATCTCTCTTTGATCATCAAAACTAACATACTGAGGACCTATAATCCGTGGATGCCCATGGTAATCATTGAAATGTAATTTATTAGAATATATGCCATGTACACAAGTTTTTATATTTAATATTTACATCCAATGTGGCCATTTCGTATTGTGAGATTTACCACATCCGAAAATGACATCATTCACGTCATTTTGAAGAAGTCTAAAAATTAGGTCAACATTATTTTTTTCACATTTACAACTTCCCTCACACTTGTTGGTTCCCGAAGCTCAACACTTTCATAACAAAAATAGGCAAGTTTTATAATGAAGTTTTATTAGAGGCATTGTTTGTTTTTTTGTTTTGGTTAGAAAATGGTTTGCTCTTGGTTTTATGTGACTTTCAATTTATCATATGTAGCTTGTTAAGAAATGGGAAAGAATAATGTGTGACATTTATCTTGCAGAAATTGATGCCGAATGAAAGGATACATAGTTTAACCAAGCTACAATGCACTTTGGTAAAGGCAGAGGAACATCTTAAAAAGATACTTAAGAATACACCATATACAAAGTTTGAAAATAAGTAATATATGCATTTTTATTTTGCAGATATGTTCTTTTTTCTACCCAAGATATCACAACAAGAAAATAAATTGTTTGAGGAGCTCACTGAGGTCGATTTTTCTGATGTCCTACTTGATTTATACCTTATCATATGTCAGGAAGGCTTTAAATATGAATTGATATGTTGATGAAACAAATTAGATTCAAATTTTATATATATAAAAGATAAAAACAAATGTCAATGTGCTCGTTTGATTGTTACTTGACTCTATTGTGGGAAGGTTACAGGAAATGTGATTGGAAAAAGGATGGGGAGACAATGCATAGCACGTCTTGGATATGATTCATTTTCTGTTAGAGATCCTTTAGGAACCTAAGCCATCGACTTTGTAAATGTTTATAGTAGGAATTCCTATGGTTTTTAATGTAACTGTGATTATTTCACCTCATGGTTATTTTGGGAAGCAAATGTTTTAGGAATCCTAAACACAATATCGGTGGACAGGTAAACAATTTTTTTATAATAGAAATTTCTATTCCATGATATCCTCTATGTATTGTTTGATTGTATTTTGGACGTTTCTTTTGATTTTGTTGTATTTTAACGATGAAATTAAAAATATCTGGTATCATGTCCATTTAAACAACAACCAAATCTTGAAAATGAAATTAGTATTACATGATATTGATTGGAATCCTTATAGCTATTTTGTGTTAAAATATTTTCATGACTATCATAATAGTTTACTTTCATGTTGTAATTTGAGCACATGTTTTTTATATACTTGACCAAGTTCATGCATAAGAAAATGAAATGTTGTGAATGAAACAACGAAGATTAAACATCACACCTCAAATTATTTTTTTCACAAGTTATATATAGGTTGAGCTTCTTAGCATATAACTTAGTTGACATGATTGTTCTTAAGCTTTCCGTGAACATTGAATACTAAGTTACTAAGGTGTTATTTTCTATATATGGTGACATTTTATTTGGTTTGTTCATAAAGGTCATCAAGACACATTATAGTGGCCACTATTGCCACACTGAAGAATATTTTTTTGAGTTTCTTTCTTGCATGGGGAAACATGGCTTTGACATTGTTGATGTTGAGGTATATGTCGTATAAACTATTTATAGTCTAATTAATTTATATTTTAGTGCTCATTGTATTTCATGTATTACACTCTACATCGTATCTTCTTTTGCTTTCAGAAAATGAACTCAGTATTGATGTTGAAAAGCTTGAATTGAAAAAAGAAGAGAGCCATAACATTGGAGCGACAAATGCAAAAAGAGAGAGAGAAAATTGGTCTAGTGATACCCTTAGATCCAATATCTTACATAAGACACATATATAGAGACTGATGGTCAAGCCTTCAGAGTTGGTGAATTCACCGGCACTACCTTAGCAACACAATGATAATGTTTTAAAATGATGAAACATCATTTCATGTGTAAATTATAGTTCAACCAATATTAAGTTGGAAACTCATATTGTAATACTTTAAAATTTCATATAATATAATTTATGTGATTGAAATTATTTATAGTTGCAATTGTTATTGTTTAATATTGTAATTAATATATGAAACTTTGTTTTTTCATATCAGATGAACATGCATATTGTATGACATTTTTTAAATCATACAAATTAATTTATGTTGATTAATAATGAACACAAAATCAATCTAAAACTACTAAATTAGTAGTTTATATTGATTAATGATGAACACAAATAAAATGAATATACAACTAAATTAGTCGTTTATAATGATTATTAATTAAAGTAAATAGAATGAATATAAAATACTAAATTAGTCGTTTATATAATGAATATGAAACTATAAAAAAAAGATATATGAATACTGCAAATGATAAATTTGTGATTACAAATGACGACTAAATTTTGCATACATACGAATATTAGTAGCTAAATTATAGTATCTTATAACATGTTGAGGCCTCAGCAATCTGTGGCAACAACAAAGGGGGATAACCACCCAGTCCGGACATTAAAGCAGCTCCTTTTCCGTTTGGGAGCATGGCTCCAACTGGGGGTAATGGGACCAGTTTCCCAGTTTTGCGTTTTATATGATTGTTGGGTTTCCTTCAAATGATTTGCAAGGAGAATAACTAAAAACTAAAACAACTTTATTCTAAGATTTAAAAATTTGAATTAAATCTGATCTAATATAACCCGGGATAATGCTAATTTTATGCAATCTAAAATGATGTCTATTGAGTCTTTGATAATTTAGATCAATCACAGACTTAATAGAATTAATACTTTTATAAGATAATTCCTTTTGAGAAAATAGTTAATCATAGGAAAATGTAAAAAATATCACATATATTCTGATGATCATATATAAAACAAATCAATTTCTATTCTGATATCGTACAATAGTGCAACTGATACTTCAAATAGAAATAATTGATTTCATACATAATTCTTGAAAGTTGGATTAATCACTAATGTTAAAACAGAGTTTAGCATACACGATAATAGTACCAGATGTGTTTTGTCCTGCTCAGCTGACCAGTGATAATAGGCCACAATCAATCTTTTATAAATAAGTCTTTCAGAGAATACAATGGTCCATCAACAGTGATCAACCAAGATGATATATAATTGAAAAGACCATGTTCCATTATCTTATCAAGATATCCAAAAACTTACAGTAATGCATTCTTTGTAAATGTTCTTAATAAAAATCCTGGACCTTTCTCTAAATGCATGAGAAGGGTTTAAATACTATATTAACTACTTACAAAAATAGATTGTACAAAATATCTTATGAGGCGGTTTCAAACAACCTTCCTCATTCCTAGTATCTAATTTCTAAAATTGAAATTTTCAAAACAGATTAACTCACGATCATGCTTGATGATAGGCTAATGCCAACTCTGCTTTTCTGTTCGCAAATATCGGACATTGGTTGAGCTTTTGGAGGCTTCCCGAACTGTGTTTTCATCTGTCCAGTAAATATAGCATCAAGTAAAAGTGGCTACATTTTCTGTATGGAATCTAGAGAACAATTCAATGCCATTATTTGACTATGATGCTTAACCAAGAGTTGCTAGTATGCTTCCCAATTATTCTTTTTCAGCTATGCAATTGTTTCTTCTCATATTTGACCTCTATTTTTCCAACTTTGCTCCAATATTTTGAGATCAAGAATTGATTTAGGATTTCCTTATTTAATTAAACTGGAGGTATGTAACATGTGGTTGACTGTTTTGACAATTATCTTTGATATGCCTACTGCTCTAGCTATTGTCAATTCTGTTTGTTTTCCCTGTGTAGCCCAGTCAGTAAAGAGAATATATTTATAAGTTTCTTTGATCTTTGGGAGATTTGATCTTCTTCCTTCCTATGAATCCTGCCATTCAATATAGTCATAAATTTTTGTATTCAGTTAATTAAACTCAATTCTCTGATCAATAACTGTATTAGTCAATTGTTCACTGATTTCCAAATGTGGAACTATGTCTGTCATTTGTAAGACAAAAAAATCATGTTGTTTTGAGAGTAGGGCATTTAATGCCAATGCTTCTTTAATTAATTCCTCTGCAGTAGGAATACCTTCATACTTTATAAGATTTTCTCTCAAATATTTAATCAGTGTGTCTTTGCTGGATAATTCATTTTCATAACTTATCTTTAGCACTTCCGTATCTTGTTGTAATTTAAAGATTTGCTACTCGGTCTTTTGATTCAGACTGTTCCTTTCTTCATCTAGTTTTTGTTGTAGCTACATTATTTTGTCATCCTTCTCTTGAACCAGAATGGATACTTCAACTGCTTTGTCCATTTTTGTGGTAGTAGATGCTCCAGAAAATTGTGATAGCCGAGTTAGATTTTTGGTTGGATTTGACGGGGTGTCCTTCCATACAAATTCCATAATCTCATTACCTGGGGGTGTTCCAATCCTTCTTCTCTTTCTCTATTTCCTCACTACAGCTTTATCAAGAGGGTTGTAGAATACATCCAATGGAGGGATATTAGTTGCCTTTAGAATAATTTCATCAGTAGAAAATGTAGGGATGAATTTTGTATCTTGGGAGCTTGTCCAAGGACTTTCAATGGTTTCTTTTGTTGAAACTATAAAACCCTGGGGGGTCTTAAATCCTGTATTTTTCTGTGTAGATGATCCCTCGGGGGTATCCATAAATTTATTACTAACTGAAGTCCAGAATTTATCTAGCTCACTTTCATTTTGTGGGTCTAATTCTTCTGTTCTGATCACCTTGCTTGGTTCAGTCATATAACTGGTAATCAAGATATTTTTTAGAATATGCTTGAGTCTTTGTTCTCTATACTCATGGAATCTATATAATTCCTCTGGGTTTAGATTCAATCTGACAAAGTTTTGAACTTCTTAGAAAGTTTCAATAGATTGCAAAACGTCTTCAAATCTATCATCTATGTGTATGATAGGTTTGATTTTCACTAAATGAGTAAATTTATTAGCTATTTTCTCTAGGTCAAATTTCCTTGGCGGTAAAACAGAGAGCTTCAAAAGCTGAATCTTCTGACATTCTTTTGACGCATGATTGAAATTTCTGAGGGAGAATGAACCACATTGAATTGGGAAACTTGGCCATAAATATTTTTTACTATCTTTCAGAGTTTTAGTGAGTCCATTGCCTATAGTTTGATAAGCCACTTCTCTTGCCATTAGTTTATCTGAAACATATAGAGGAAGCACATGTGGAGGAGAAGAGCTTCCAAATACTCTGATGTATGAAAATGATTCTTCAATGAAACATCTTCCTATCATTTGGAGATCTGTGATGGTTTCCTTAGTGAACCTGGGGCTCTCTTTATAAAAAATTAACTGATGTAATGGTAATAAAACCCCATAACATAATCTGTGGAAGTGTGGTACATAATTATGTTCCCATATCTGTTTATGACTTAAATGAATAGGGGTAGGGTCCTCGGGAGTCCATTTCCAACCCATAATTGGAAAGCTGGTAGAGAAACAAATGGCATTAAAAACATATGTGCTCATGAAAAATTAGGGGATAGCTTTGGAAGAAAAATCTCTTTCCTGGAAATATTCATTAATCGCTTTGGCTGGGTTTTAAGAAAGAATGGTTGCCCAATTCATGATGTGAGAATTAATACAGGAGTGAATTAAGGGAATCCAATTTATAGAGAACATGGCGTTTTTAGGAAGACCATATAATCTGCATAGCATTGATGTTGCAAAATTGTAGGTATTCGCACGTGAGGCAATAGGATACATACTTGATTTCTCATGCTTAAACTTGTTATCCAATTTTCTCCAACCTTGAATTATTTTGAAAGGGTCTTCATTGTTCTTTGCAAATTTTTCAACAAACTTGTTGTCATAGATGTCTTGTTCGTCGAGTAGTTTGTACATGAATTTCAAATATTCGGCTCTAAAAGAACCTAATATCTCATTCTTAATGGTTTTGAATTGTCTGTATTTAACTGTTGAATTCTCAACCACCCATATTATCATATCAGTATATGGAAAAAGGCTGGCCCTTGCTACTATTCTTTGAAGGAAGGAGTATTCGACATCTTTAAGCTGTAAATATGAGGGCCTTACATCATCAACAGTTTCCTTGACGTCCACTACTTCAGGATCTTCATCTTTGAGGATAGTATAGATGGCCTGCCACTTTGTAGCACCTCCATCTACAGTGCAAACAGTATCTATGATTGTGGATGACATTTATGTACATTCAATTTCTTCAACAGATTGTTTGCCTTGTTTCTGCATTACTTTGCGTATGGACATCTTTTGAAGGAAAAATCCCTATTTAAGACAGAGTAATGATCAAATGATGAAGATATATTGAAAAGACCAATTTTAAAAGAGAATATCTGGGAAGAAGTTGTACCATTAATTATCTATATCAAAAAAAATAAGTGTTCACATTGGGATGATAAAACATGTTTAATCATTTCTCACATGATTTATTTTCACATTAAAACATTTATTAAATCCTATCAAATCCGTTGCATTGCGCATTTTGAACCTGTTTTTTGTGAAGTTAATTTCTTTTAACAAGCTTTACGTTTATGCGATATGTGATTTCGCAATATCACGAAATCGCAAAATTGCCTACATCGGGATATCGCAAAATCGCCTTTATCGGAATATCGCTACATCGGAGCTTTGGTCAGTAATGTTTTAAGTTTTAAACGTATATCTACGATGTGCGATTTATAATTCCGCTTGCGAAGTTCAAATCATAGATCGCAAAATTAGGGATTTATGTTTTGTGCTTAACTTTCAAATAGGAAAATATTATGCGGGATGCGATTTGCGATAGGGTGATCATAAGGATATGAAAATTTAATTTATTAATTTCTTTTTTGTCTTTTTTAGAATGTTTTTTGAGTTTGATTTTTATTTAAAATGAAAAATACATTTTAAGAAGGGTCCCTATTTATATTATCAAAATCCTTAAACTATTTTGAAAATAAAAATGGGGGGGTTATTGCATAGCACAACAATTGGTGATTCACTTGGGAGAACCAAATATCTCAAATTGGTTTGTTTGATATTTCTAAACTTTCAAAACAAGAAAAATTTTATGAGAATAAAAATAGTACGATTTATGAATTAAACAGTGTTTTTTCATAATATAATATATTTACCTATCTCAATTTTTTCTTAGTTAACCCCTGTTGGAAATGTTGTCATTGATGGCAAAAGTGATGGCAAAGAAGTAGCACCTGAAACAGCAGCAGAGGCAAATTAGAAGACAAGAACAGGGGCCTAGGGTTTTGGTGAATGGTGTAGTAACATTTACATGAGAATAGAGGGCTCTCAGTTTGGAGCATGAGAAGAACAGAGTGAGAGGTTATTGCACTGCAGCAACAGATATAAGGCTTGTAGAGACAGAGTGAGAGTTTATTTGGTGAGAGGTTATTTTCACTGCAGCAGTAGATATAAGGCTTGTAGAGACAGAGTGAGAGTTTATTTGTACTGTAGCAGTAGATATTAGGTAAATTGGAAGGGTTGGATTTGAACTGAAGGCGCAAAAGAACTCTCTGTAGAGACAGAGTGTGGGATTTTTTTTGTAAAATCCCAGATTCAAACCTTGAATGCGCATTGTAAATTCTGATAGAACTGTTGATTTAAGATGTGGAAGCACCGAGAGCACAATGGAATGTTTATAATAAGACATTGAAGGGTTAATACGAAACCCTGAGGGTAAGAGGTGGAACCGAGCATTGAGCAGTAAAAACCTGATGGAGTCAGGCGTTAAACCTATGGAAATGCCGTATTAATATAAAACCACTAAAGAAATAAGACTGAGTGGAACCTTGAGCCTATAACGGAACCGTGAGTGAATAGTAAACCCGGAGATGTAAAACCAGCGGGGTCGGACTTTTTAAAAGTGGTAAATGGTATTCAAAATAAAAATGCAATATGTGTCTTTGCTCACGACGTGTCCTAAGGTGGTTTTTTAAAACAACGTTTATCGCGTAATTTCGACGTGTTAAAGCTCGGTAACGAAAAAATGCAAAACTCGTTGATGATCGTCGGATAACAAAAGTCGATGCGATAAGCCTACAACCGTAGGATGTGAAGGGCCATTTAAGCGCTGGGGCCCAGTCCATCATGCATTTTTTGAGTTCTAAATCTCGTGAAACTTAATCGCGCGATATTGTGCCCCATCCGTCGGATGGGAGTCCAGAGTTTGGTTGGAACGCAACGAGTTTCTAACCGTTGGATGACGATGTAGATCCTGTGGGCCCGAAAATGTGTTATATCATTTGATTTGGGGAGTGTATATATATATATATCATGTAACGCGATGGTTTATGAGGGTGTTTTATAATGCATTGTGGGCCTGAAACATTTAAATTAAGTAATTTATTCATATCCAAAGGTTAAATGGGGCATAATCATATATATAAAGGTCTGTGAGTTGGCTTATTGAAGTATTACAATGATTGAATTTGGGAGTAGATATGTATGTTAATACATATATTATATTGGATGTAAGGTTTTTTTTAAAAGTCACAATCGTGATCATGTTGGAGTTAAACAAAAGTTAGGGCTTTGTTATAATATATGTTAATATATTATCGTGGATATGAAATATCGCAAGGGTAAGCGTTAATATATGTGATGAGCGTGGAGTCAACTTATAAAAGATTTATACGCCGAGTCTTATGTATATATGGTTTAAAATTAAAGTTCAGTGGGACCCAGACTCTAATATAATATGCCCGGTGTTTTTAACACTTTTGAATAGTTATTTAATGTATGATATGCCAAGACTGATAAAAAAAAGAGCCGAATATTAAATTCAAGTGTTAATATATATATTGGTTGTCGAACCTTGTATGGGGTGAAAATGCATGCTGGACATTATTATAATTATATGAAAGACAATAACAAGGTTTTTTATAACGCCGAGAGTTGGTTGAGTTATATTAAAAGACATTTGTATATACAACAGTTACACAACTGCAATGAACAAGAGAAAATGCGAAAACGAAAGAGGCAGTGTGTGCTGCATAAAAAGGAAAAGAAAACACAGTGAGGTTAGTTGTTGAATGGGTTGATTTGAAATCCATATTGTAACTGAATTTAAAGTTTTTAATTGATTTTACATTATTTTTGATGTATTGGAAAGTCTCCGGAGAAAAACAAAATCCCACTGTAAAATTGAAATGAATACATATTTATGAATAAGCTGGTAAAAGAAATGAGAATGCTGTTTTGAAGCAGAGAAAATAAATAAGACAGATATGAAGACTGGAGGGCAGTAGTAAAGAAGGTACAGAACAGAGCTAATATCCAAGGTAAATCAGCAAGTGTTTTTCTTATGAAAAAGTGAGGGAGTTGAAGCTTCCTTGCAAGTTGTAGCTTGCAGAACTGAGGTTGGAGCCTCCTGTAGGTTGGTGCCTATGGAAAATCAGTGGTCAGAGGGAGTTGGAGCTTGCCTTTGCATCACAACAATAATAAGATGTGGTTTTCTCCCTTTATGGGTTTCCACTTATACCTGTTGTCTCTGTGTGTGATGTTTATGTGTTGATATGGTTATTCAATCTGCTTGATACTTGCTACTCTCATAATAAGTCTATTGTTACATTATCTTAATACTTCTACTAACATATTAAGATTGTTCATATATAAAGTTGATCATGAAGTTAAATTGTAAATAATATTAATTGAAAGTTTAAAAAGTTCATGAATGTGTTAAATTGATTAACCCCCCCCCCCTCAGTTTAACTGAGGATTCAAAAATTGGTATCATAGCAGGTTCCTTTTGTATTAGTTTAACAACTGAAAGGAGATCCTAGGTCCCCAGGATGGCTAGTCAAGAAGGATCCTCAACTAACAAAGCCCCCTTTTTCATTGGTGAAAATTATGCCTTCTGGAAAATCAAAATGAGAACATATATAATGTCTCTAGGAATAGAAGTTTGGGCTGTTGTGGAATTTGGATATGACCCAAAGGCAACTTACTCAGAGAAATAAGCCAAACAAGATTTTGTGGCTAATGCAAAGGCCATGAATGCAATCTTGAATGAACTGTGTGAGGCAGAATTTATCAAAGTAATGCACATCAAGACTACCAAAGAAATGTGGGAGACTCTAGAAAATATCCATGAGGGAGACAAAAAGGTGAAGACAGCCAAACTTCAAGTCTATAGAGCCCAGTTTGAAAATTTAAAGATGAATGATGATGAAGACATTGCCGACTTCTTTTTAAGGGTTGCAGAAATTGTTAATAATATGAAAGCTCTAGGAGAAACCATACAAGAATGTGTAATTGTTCAAAAGATCCTAATATATTTACCATCCATTTTTAATCCCAAGGTCTCTGACATAGAAGAAACAGCTGATTGGGAAACTTTGACCATGAACTAGCTACTTGGAAAACTAACAGCCTATGAGATGAGACTTCCATAGAGAAAGTCAAATGTAAGGGAGGAAGCCTTTAAGACAGAGAAGAAGAAAGAAGAAAAAGAAGATATATGCTCCTGCTCTGATGAAGAAGAGGCCAAATTTATCAGAAAATTGGATAAAGGCTCAGGTAAATATAAAGGTAAACTTCCATTTAAATGTTTTAATTGTGGAAGAGTTGGACACTATGCTTCTAAGTGTCCTTATAAGAAAACAAAGAATCAGACTCGGGAATCAGAGAAAACCTTATCAAAGAACTGGCAGAAAGGGAAGAGATTCAATAGAAAATCTTTCTATGCTCAGCAAGACAGCAGTGCATCTGAAGACTCAGTTGAATTCTCAAGTGAAGAAGGAACATTTGAATTTGTATTGATGGCTATAGAAGAGCTGGAATAATTCCTTCTAGAAGATGAGTAAGTAGGTGAAGTGGATCTTGAGGGGGAGCTAAGAAGTGCCTTGGAGGAAATTGACAGAATCAAACTGAAGTGCAGAAAATAGAAAGACATTCTCCTCAAATATGTAAGAGAAGAACAAAATTCAGAAGTCCTCATTCAGTTGAAAGTAGAGCTTGAAGAATCCAAGAAGGTAGAATACATTTTACTTAAGAAAATTAAGGATAAAACTCAGGAACAAGATAAATTAGAAGAAGAAGTAGTATGCTTGAGGAAGAAATTAGAAAACGCCCAATGGAAAGTGTCAATAAATACTTCTCAAATGACAAGCTCTGGTAAGTTAAATGAAATTCTAGATGCTCAAAGATCTCCTCTGATAAAAACTGGGATAGGCTATGAAGGAGAGTCAAGCAAAGGCAAAGAAAAGGAAAATAAAAATATCATTTTTGTAAAAGCAGATAAGGATATTAAAGAAGCTCAGAAGATTCCTAAAGAAGAAGAAACCTGCAATGAAGTAGACAGAAACCAGAAGGAGTCTCAAATGACAAAGGATGAAATAAATAAACAATCAACTAAAAAAGGCTCATATACACCTCAATATGTCAAATTTGGAAGCCATCAAAGGAGATTCTTTCCCCCTATGAAAAATGCCACCTATTATGCCTGCCACAGACTGGGACATATTGCTGCATACTGTCATACAAGGAGAATTAATTCAAACCAGCAAAGGATGCAAACAATGAAAATATTTCCTCAAGAAAACAAATGGAGAAGACAACCTTTCATCAGGTATGCAAATTGTTTTTATGGACACTATTTTTACTGTAAAGAATTTGGCCATAAAATCATAGAATGTAGAAAATATGGACAAAGACTGATGTTCAAAACCTCAAGAAGGTTTATGAATCATGGAGAGTTTACTCCTACTCATAATTCTGCTAAAGATATAATCAAATGATGTGTATGCAATAAAAGTGGACATATGTCTTCCAAATGTCCTCTCAGAGAATGTGGTCCATCATCAAACAAAAGGATGCTTGCAGTGGAAAAAGAAGGTGAATAAATGTGACTTGGCTCTAATAGCTCAAGACCTGAAAAGCCAATGGTATTTGGACAGTGGTTTCTCAAAGCATATGTCTGGAGATAGAAGCAATTTTATAACCTTTGATGAAAAGAAATATGGAAATGTTACTTTTGGCAATGATAAAGCAGGGAAAATCAAAGGAAAAGGCTCAGTTAGTCTGGATAATGGCCGAGGAAAGGTCCAAGATGTACTGTTTGTGGATGGACTGAAATAAAATCTGCTGAGTGTCAGTCAAATGTGTGATAAAGGCTGTGAAGTTATTTTTATAGCACAAGACTGTGAAGTAAGATCAAGCACCACTGGAAAGACCCTGATCAAAGGTGTTCGAACAGAAAGCAATGTCTACATAGTGAAAGAAGAGAATAAAGCATGTGACCTTAGCAAACTTGAGGAGTCATGGTTATGGAATAGAAGATTGGGACACCTAAAATTCGACCATATAATAAGTCTAAGCAAGACAAATGCAGTCATAGATATGCCAGTCATAAAGAAGCCTTCAAATACCATATGTAAATCTTTTCAACTAGGTAAGCAGACCTGCACATCCTTCAAAACCAAAGAGAAACTATCTAGAAGCAGACCTCTTCATCTTGTTCACATGGATCTGTGTGGACCTTCAAGAACTAAAACACCAAGTGGAGAATCCTATTTCATTCTGATAATAGATGATTTTTCAAGAATGACATGGGTTTCATTTCTCAAATATAAATTGGAAGCACTTGAGAAATTCAATATATTCAGGGCATTGGCAGAAAATCAAACAGGATGCAAGCTAAAGTGCATCAGATCAAACAGAGGAGGTGAATTCACAGACTATGATTTTGCAGACCTATGCAATGAGCATGGGATAAAACAACAATTCACAATTACAGGTACACCTCAGCAAAATGGAGTGGCAGAGAGACAAAACAGGTCTGTACAACAGATTGCCAGAGCCATGATGCAATAAAGTAACATTCCTCAAACCTTTTGGGTAGAAGTAGTACACACATCTGTGCATATTCTAAACAAAGCTCATTTAAGACCAAACAGTTGCAACACTCCTTATGAACTATGGCATGGTAAACCAGCATCAATCAAGCACTTTAGAATCTTTGGAAGAAAGTATTTCATAAAAAATAATGATGAAAATTTGGGAAATTTGATGCAAGAGCAGATGAAGGGATATTTTTAGGATATGCATCCAAGATTAAAGGTTACAAGTGCTACAACAAAACACTTATCAAAATTGTGGAAAGCATTGATGTAATATTTGATGAAGAACTACCAGACAAGACAAGAAGTACAGGTTGCAGTAATTCTCCAAAAGATCATGAAGAAGAGAACCAAGTTGATGATGAAATAAGCAAGACAACAGAAGATACTGAACTGAGCTCAAAAGGCCCCACAATATACACTCAAAAGAATCATCCAGAAGATCAAATCATTGGGGACAAGAGTGTGGGTGTCCAGACAAGAAGACAACTAGTTGAACAGACAGAAGAAGTATACCTAGCCATGCTATCTCAAATAGAGCCAAAGAAGTTTGAAGAAGCCAGTAAAGACAAATATTGGGTGAATGATATGAATGAAGAATTGGACCAAATTGAGAAGAACAATATCTGGGAATTAGTTCCAAGACCCAGTGAGAAAAATGTCATTCGCTCAAAATGGGTATTCAAGAATAAGATGAATGAACAAGGACAAGTAATCAGAAATAAATCTAGACTTGTATGCAAGGGATATTCATAGGTTGAAGGTCATGATTATGATGAAACATTTTCCCCTGTAGCCATAATTGAAGCTATCAGAATGTTTTTGGCTTTTGCTTGCTACCATGAATTCAAGGTATGTCAAATGGATGTAAAGTCTGCCTCCCTAAATGGAAATTTAGAGGAAGAAGTCTACATGGGAAAAAAAGAAGGATTCTCCTTAATAGGTAATGCAAACTATGTGTGCAGATTAAAGAAAGCATTATATGGGCTAAAACAAGCTCCTCGAGCATGGTATTCAAGGCTGGACAAATACTTGCAAAAAAAAGGGTTCAAGAAAGGAGGAGTAGACAGCAATTTATACATAAAAGCAAATGAAAATAAACTCTTAATTGTAGTAGTGTATGTAGATGATATCATGTTTGGAAGCAACAAAGATGAGTTAGCAAAAGGGTTTGCCGAAGAAATGAAATCAGAATTTGAGACGTCTATGATTGGAGAGCTCACCTTTTATTTAGGACTTCGAATTCAACAAAATAACACAGGCACATTCATCTCACAAGAAAAATACTTAAGAGAGATGCTAAAAAGGTTCAAAATGGAAGACTGCAAACTTGTGTCAACTCCCATGACCACCGGATGCAAACTCTATGAGATGATGGATCAACAGATGTAGATCAAAAACTTCACAGATCCATGGTTGGAAGTCTGCTATACCTAACAGCTTCTAGACCAGACATTGTGCTAGTTGTAGGACTTGTGGCAAGATATCAATCAACACCAAAACAAAATCACTTACTAGCAATCAAGAGAATATTCAGATATCTACTAGGAATTGCACATCATGGGCTATGGTATCCAAAAGGAAAAAATTTCATTTTGACAGCATATACAGATGCAGATTGGGCCACCTGTGTGGATGATAGGAAAAGCACAAGTGGAGGTGCATTCTATTTGGGAAAAATTCTGGTGGCATGGCTAAGCAAGAAACAAACATCTATCTCTCTATCTACAACAGAAGTAGAATACATAGCAGCAATAGCATGTTGCACACAAGTCATGTGGATGAAACAAAACCTCCAAGACATGAAGGTAAGCATTGATGAACCTATCTCAATCAAATGTTATAATACAAGTGCAATAAGTATATCAAAAAATCCTGTACTTCATTCAAAAACTAAACACATTCCAATCAAGTACCATTTTCTCAGAGAACAAGTAGCATAGAAGGTAGTGAAGTTGGAATATGTGCCCACAAAAGAGAAAACAACATATATATTCACAAAACCTCTTGCTATAGAACCATTCGAATATCTGAGAGATAAACTAGGGGTAGTATCTGCAGATGCTATTCTCTGACATGAAGAGAAAGCATCATTCTAGGGGGAGACCAATTAATAAGGAGTGCCACAAAGACAATGGAACAGGTCCTCAAGATCAAAATATCAACCTTTTGCCATTGATGTCAAAGGGGGAGGAAAAGCGAATAACAAGAGAGTGAGATGTTGAAAGGATAGCAGAGGAAGTGCATTGCCATCAATAACAAGAGAGTGAGATGTTAAAAGGCTAGCAGAGGAAGTGTATTTCCATAAATGCCAAAGGGGGAGACTGTTGGAAATGTTGTCATTGATGGAAAAAGTGATGGCAAAGAAGTAGCACCTGAAACAGCAGCAGAGGAAAAGGAGAAGATAGGAAGAGGGGCCAAGGGTTTTGGTGAATGGTGTAGTAACATTTACAGGAGAATAGAGGGCTCTCAATTTGAAGCATGAGAAGAACAGAGTGAGAGGTTATTTTCACTTCAGCAGCAGATATAAGGCTTATAGAGACAGAGTGAGAGTTTATTTGGTGAGAGGTTATTTTCACTGCAGCAGAAGATATAAGGCTTGTAGAGACAAAGTGAGAGTTTATTTTCTTTGTAGCAGCAGATATTAGGTAAATTGGAAGGGTTGGATTCAAACTGAAGGCGTAGAGGAACTCTCTATCGAGACAGAGTGTGGTTTTTTTTTTGTAGAATCCCAAATTCGAACCTTGAATGCGTATTGTAAATTCTGATAGAACTATTGATTTAACATGTGGAAGCACCGAAAGCGCAATAGAATGTTTATAATAAGATGTTGAAGGGTTAAGACGGAACCCTGAGGGTAAGAGGTGGAATTGAGCATTGAGCAATAAAAAATTGATGGAGTTGGGCGTTAAACCTATGGAAGTGTCGTATTAAAATAAGAATGAAACAGGGGTTAACATATAGAAAAGGCAGAGTTCATATATATAAAAGCGCTGAAGAAATAAGACTGAGTGGAACCTTGAGCCTATAATGGAACCATGAGTGAATAGTAAACCCGGAGTTGAAAAACCAGCGGGTTCGGAATTTTTAAAAGTGGTAAATGGTATTCAAAATAAAAACGCGATATGTGTCTCCGCTCACCACGTGTCCTAAGGTGGTTTTCTAAAACAATTTTTATCACGTAATTTCGACGTCTTAAAGCTCGGTAACTAAAAAAATGCGAAACTCGTTGATGATCGTTGGATTACAAAAGTCGATGCGATAAGCCTACAACCGTAGGATGTGAAGGGTCGTTTAAACATTGGGGACCAGTCCATCACACAGTTTTTGAGTTCTAAATCTCATGCAACTTAACCGTGCGATATTGCGTGCCATTCGTCAGATGGGAGTCCAGAGTTTGGTTGGAACGCAACAAGTTTCTAACCGTCGGATGACGATGTAGATCCTGTGGGCCCGAAAATGTGTTATATCATTTGATTTGGAGAGTGCATATATATATATATATATATATATATATATATATATATATATATCATGTAACGCAATGGCTTATGACGGTGTTTTATAATGCATTGTGGGCTAGAAACATTTAAATTAAGTAATTTATTCATATCCAAAGGTTAAATGGGGTGGAATCATATATATAAAGGTCTGTGAGTTGGCTTATTGAAGTATTAAAATGATTGAATTGGGGATTAGATATGTATGTTAATACATATATTATATTGGATGTAAGATTTTTTTTAAAAGCCGCGATCGTGATCATGTTGGAGTTAAACAAAAGTCAGGGCTTTGTTATAATATATGTTAATATATTATCGTGGATATGAAATATCGCAAGGCTAAGCGTTAATATATGTGATGAGTGCGGAGTCAACTTATAAAAGATTCATACAATGAGTCTTATTTATATATGTTTTAAAATTAAAGTTCAGTGGGACCGAGACTCTAATATAATATGCTCGGTGTTTCTAACACTTTTGAATAGTTATTTAATGTATGATATGTCAAGACTTATAAAAACAAGAGCCGAATATTAAAGTCAAGTGTTAATATATATATTGGTTGTCGAAACTTGTATGGGGCGAAAATGCATGCTGGACATTATTATAATTATATGAAAGAGATTAAAAAGGTTTTTTATAACGCCGAGAGTTGGTTGAGTTATATTAAAAGATAGTTGTATATACAACAGTTACACAACTGCAATGAATAGGAGAAAATGCAAAAACGAAAGAGACAGTGTGTGTTGCATAAAAAGGAAAAGAAAACACAGTGAGCCGAGTGAATGGGTTGATTTGAAATCCATATTGTAACTGAATGTAAAGGTTTTAATTGATTTTACATTGTTTGTGATGTATTGGCAAGTCTCCGAAGAAAAACAAAATCCCACTGTAAAATTGAAGTGAATACATATTTCTAAATAAGCTGGTAAAAGAAATGAGAATGCAGAATTGAAGCAGAGAAAATAAATAAGACAGATATGAAGACTGGAGGGGAGTAGTAAAGAAGGTACAGAATAGAGCTGATATCCAAGGTAAATCAGTAAGTTTTTTTCTTATGAAAAATTGAGGGAGTTGGAGCTTCCTCTCAAGTTGTAGTTTGCAGAATTGAGGTTGGAGCCTCCTGTAGGTTGGTGCCTACAGAAAATCAGTGGTGAGAGGGAGTTGGAGCTTGCCTTTACATCACAACAATAATAAGATGTGGTTTTCTCCCTTTATGGGTTTCCACTTATATCTGTTGTCTCTGTGTGTGATGTTTATGTGTTGATATTGTTATTCAATCTGCTTAATGCTTTCTACTCTCATAATAAGTCTGTTGTACATTATCTTAATACTTCTTCTCACATATTAAGATTTTTCACATATAAAGTTGATCATGAAGTTAAATTGTAAATAAGCTTAATTGAAAGTTTAAAATGTTCATGAATGTGTTAAACGTATTCACCCCCCCTCCCCCTTCTCAGTTTAACTAAGGTTTCAAAAATTCAGCGATAACACATAGGTGTCTGTATCAGTCGGTACTCAGATTTAAAAAATATAAAGTAGGTATTCTCTAAAAATTGGTTTCATAGATTTTTACTCATTTATCACAGAGAGAGCCACTATTGCTAGTAGGCGTTTATAGCCTTGGCAGGGTTATATTTTAACCTATAATGATTTATGGTCCCATGTGAATTTCATTTCTATTTAAAAATATAATTGAATTTCTTTTTTCTGACACATTCTCAAAGTCATTGTCCAAGTTTGGTGACCTGATAGTGACAATGTCATTCAATGATCGTAATTTAGACTGAACAAGCTGGCTCGTGATGAGACCCCTTGTCCTTTTTATTTTATAATCATTTAGCTATTACCCTGTTATGGTATGCAGTATTGGTAATATCAGTCTAAATTATTTCTCTATGATTATGATAAACAAACTTGTGATAAGACTTATTTTCTTTTGAGTTTGTATTTTGTATATATTTATTTTCTTTTTTTGAATTATACTTTGAAGAAGAAATGTTATCAGATGGGATGAATCATTAGCTCGTTTAAGAGTTATGGATGATAATTATAGAGTTGGTTAATACCTTTTCGTAGAGAATCCTTGCTAAGTTAAAGGTTCTTTTCTTGACTGATACATACATCTATATTTTATAACATCAAAAGTCCTTTCAGAAAGTAAATGTCTTTAGTAAGTTTCAAAATATTTCAAAAAAATAAGGTTTAATCAATTCTCATAATTATAATTATCTTTTTACTTTACTTATTTATAGAAGAAAAATATCAAATAAATTTATCAGAAATTTTAAAACTTTGAATCAACCAAAAATGATGTTGTTTTCAACTTTTATTTTCCTAAAGCAAAGTGAAATTTAAAGCTTGATTCCTAAGAAAAATATTTTTTAAGAATTTGACCATTCATAGGCAAGGAGTCTTTCTTACCTAATAAGTCTTGTAAAAAAAGGTGTATAAGCCTATTTTCTCTATGATTTGAAATGGACCAAGCCATAGTCTTTGGAATTTGGTATGTTTACCTTTTTCCTCATGTGCCTTATTGCATTTCAAAACAAGGTTTCCAATTTCAAAAGCTTTTGAACGGGTAGACGTTGTGTCAAACGAGGCTTTAACTATTTTTTGATGATGAGTATATATAGCTTTGGATTTTTCTCTTTGTTCTTCCATTTGAAGAATTTGATCTTGTCTAAGTTGAAGGGAAGACAAGGGATTTTCATCAATAAACTGCACTAAATAAAATGATGGTATTGTTATATTTGTGGGTAGAACTGCTTCTTTCCCATAAACTAACACAAATGGTGAAGTACCTATTGCGGCTTTCTGGGTGATTATATCTGCCCAAAGAGAAAATAATAGTGCTTTGTGCCAATTTTTATGATTTTGTTCTATAGTTCATTTGATGATTCTGATAAGGTTTTTATTTGTAGATTCAGCCAATCCATTACCCTGCGGATAATAGCTATCTAAGTATTTTTACCTCTTTTCAAAGAAAATTCTATCATGACGTCTCTAGAAAAGTAAGATGCATTGTCAAATACCAAAGCTGATGGGAGGCAAAACCTGGTGATTATGAACTGATCAATAAAATTTGTAATATTATTTGTATTAACCACCTTTAATGGAATAGCTTCTACCCATTTTGTGAAATAATCTGTTGCAGTTAGAATATACTTATGATGTTTAGAAGAGTTTGGAGTTATTTCACCTATGATATCTAACCCCCATTGTTCGAATGGTTGTTGGATATTTATCAGTTGTAGTGGAAATGCTGCTTTTCTTTCTCTTCCTACTACAGTTTGACATACTTTGCATTTTCTTTCATATTCATGTGCATATTTAAATAGAGTTGGCCAATAGTAACCGGCATGCAATATTTTATGAGTTGTGGTGTTTCCTCCAAAATGACTTCCCGCTGATCCATCATGTAATTCCTGTATTACTTTTTCAGCTTTAGTTTTCTCTAAACATCTCAATAATATAGAATCATAATTCTTCCTAAATAGCACATCATCTATGAGTTGATATTGATTTTCCTTAAGCCTGAGAGCACGCTTTTTTGTGTAATTGAGATATAATGGAGCATATCCATTTTTTAAGAAAAAATTCAGATCATCATATTGTGACTGAGAATCGTTTAGGCTTACCTTGGATAGTTGTATTTCATTTGATTGATATTCTTCTGTTGGTAAATGAGAGCCTCCAGTTAACATCCTGCAAACACCTTGACCTTTAACAATTTTCGCAGGATGTATCTCTACATCATATTATTGAAGTGAGGTAACCCAATTTTCTCTCTTCTCTACTACCTATCGTTGGATTGATAATTGCCTTACTATTGAGTAAGGTACTATTATTTTAGTATGTGTTTTTAGGAGAAAAGGTATAAAAGGTTTAAACATAGAAAAATTTTGTTTTTCCACAGCTGAATAATTTAACTCAACACCTTGAAGATTAGAACTAAAAAACGAAATCGGTGCTTCAATGTTTTGATCATTTAACTGTGTCAAAACTGCCATGTATGACGTATCAGAAGAGAATGTGTATAACATAAATGGCTTAAGAAAATTGGGAGTTGTTAAATAAGGAGCTTTGATGATGGCTTTCTTAATCAACTCAAAATAATTTCTCTCATCTTTTCTCCATTTAAAAAGTGATTTTTTCTTAATAATTAACTACAGGGGTAAGATAATTTGGGAAAAATCAGGAACAAACCATTTTACAGAATTAATATGTCCTAAAAATGATTGCACTATTTTTTTATTGTGTGGTAGAGGAATTTTTTTGATTTCCTGAATCCTATCAAGGTCAATATGGATTCCTTTTTTGGAGACAATGAACCCTAATAATTTACCTTATGATAAGGCAAAATAACATTTTTTAGGATTCAAGGGAATGCTGAACTTTTTACATCTTTCAAAAATATTTTTTAGGTCATTAACATGATTATTTCTATGCTTAGAGTAGACAATAATGTCATCTAAGTATATAACAACTGAGCTGTTGATTATTCCTTTGAAAGCTATATCCATAGCACGTTGAAATGTAGCACATATGCATTTTTCGGTGTGCATATGTTCCCCATTTTGCTATGAATGTTGTCTTTAATCTATCATCTAGATGTACTGTAATATGATTGTATCCTGAAGATCCCTTGAGAAAAGACATCAATTCAGATCCTGCAACTGACTGCAATATTTGTTCCATGGTAGGTAAAGGAAAATTATCCTTTTGGCAAGATTTATTCAAATTTCTAAAGTCTATGCAAATCCTAATGTCTCCATTCTTCTTCCTAACTCGGACCATGTTTGACACCCATTTTGAATGTCTGACAGGAAAAATAATTTTGGCTTTGAGCATTTTGTTTAATTCAGATTTAATTTGACTTTCTAAGTTTGGGTGGATCTTTCCAAGTTTTTGTTGAAGAGGTTTGTAATCTGAGATCATAGGTATAGTATGCTAAATTATAGAAGTATCATATGTCTTGAGATCTGAATAATCCCATGCAAAGATATTTTTATATGTTTTCAGCAACTTAATGAATGACATCCTTTCTTTAGGTTTTAAACCAAGACCTAGGTTAATTTTTTGAGGTTTTTCTGGTGTACCAAGATTAATCAATTCAAATTTTAGAGTAGAACTCTAGGTTTTTGAATTGGTAACTTTCTTAAACCTATATTTCAAATCATAAAGATCTTCCATTTTGACTATAGGTTTGGGAATTGGATTAGCATCCTATTTATTTTCAATCTGTAAGTCATGTTCATGTTCGTCTATGATTTGACCCTCGTAAGATCCGTATGATGTAAGAAAGACTACTATATCCATATCATTATTAAATACTCTCCAATTTGTTACGTTGTCAGGAATGGAAGGCCTAAAAATTAGCTCAATTGAAAATCTGTCTGGGCTAAATTCTTCAGATAGTATAAGCTTAGATACTACATTAGCAAGTAAATCAACACTTGCATTTTGTAATCTAGGAACTATGGAGGTATTGAATGCAGAAACATGGGATGTAAGGCTTTGATCTAAATCTTGATAGTGTTTCAAATGTCTAGAAATACAATGAATTGTGTTTCTGACTTGCCTAAAAATTATCTGAGAATCTCCATATACCTGCAAATATTTAACGTTTAAACCAATAGCTTTGTACATACCTTGTATCAATGCTTCATATTCAGAGGTATTATTCGTGCATTGAAATTTGAGTCTGCAAGCTAGCATTGTTTTCTCTCCTTTCAGATTGATTAAAACGAAACGTTCTCCTGCACCATCTTCTATTTTGAACCATCAAAGTATAAAGTCCAAAACAAGGACTGTTTTGAAATTTTATTACTAAGATTAATACATTTAGAAGTGTCTATTTGAGAAAAAATTTCAATTTGAGAAATAGCAGTATTTATTGAAAAAGGTGAAATCTGAGCATTGAACGATCCAAGAAATGATTCAGCTGAGTAATTTCCAATAATATTTTTAGTGAAATCTACAAGTTCATTTGTTTCTTCAAGTTCAGTGACTATGTGTTTCATAAATTTGTCAGGATCAACTCTGATTTGATTTGGTTTACCATTGTATGGTAACCACATATGTGACCAATCAGTAGCAAAATATCCATATAAATTTTCAAACCAATCCCTACTTAAAATAAGACCATAAAATTCAGGGATATATGTGACTAAAATATCGATTACTTGCAGTACCTTTGAATTGGATGATAATCTAATGGATACTAACAACATTTCTCCAATGACCTCGAATTTTGTTCTATCTAATTGAACTATATGTACAACAGATTTTTGAGGAGTGACATTCAGTTTTGTGCACACTGTTCTTGGCATGATGTTTGAAGATGCTTCTGAATCAATAAGACAATTATGAACATTTTTGTTGAAAATTTCATAAGTGAAAAGTAAAGGAGGAGTGTGAGAAATAGATCTATCACCAATTAAAACAAGATCATCGATATTTACTTTGTTTGAAGATGACAGGGGTTTTCCCATATCTTTAGAAGCTTGGGCTATAACTGGTGGTTGTATAGGATTTACAGGAATTACCTTAAGCTCTCTGAGTAAAATTTTCTGTTGTTGTTTGAGTTTGGTCATTTTATGTAATGAAATGTTTGCTTTGGTCTTTTTCATATCTTCAACTATATTGTATTCCACTGTATCTGAAACTATTAAATTTTTCGAAGTTTTAAGAGGATCTAGTGAAATAGGATCTGTCTGAACAGTTTTAGATTTTTTGGCTACTGTTATCTCCTCTATGGGGAGAGATTTTTGTTTCTGATTTGATATAGTTGAATCAGAAGAAGATTTAATTCTTGTAGACACTGGCATAGCTTCTCTTTCTTCTTCTGTAGGGAGAATGAAGTCCCATAACCCATTCAGTTCAACTTCTTCTTTAGACTCTGATTCCTTTTCAGATGGTGAGGTATCTTCAATATCTTGATCAGATTCAACATTTGAAATCACATTTGGAGGTTGAGATGTTGAAGAGGGATTTTTCTTAAATGGACGATATGATTTCTTAGGCACTGATGTTTTAGCAACCTGTTTCTTTATCTCAATCATGTCGTTTGACATTGTTTTTAACACTTTTTGAAGACCTTTAAGATCGTATGGATCTTTCGAGACTTTCTTTTGGAATCTTTACTAAATGTTACTTTCTTTGATTTCCTATCTTCTATCTCTGATCATTTTTCTAATGCTAAGATTCTTTTCTCTACAACGAGAGATTTTTTCATGTTTTATAAAAGGGTAGCTTTACCAACTCTATCTACAAAAGTAGCTATATTAGAAGGCAAAGAAGAAATATACCACTCTATTTGTACATCAACAGCAAGCTAGGAAGTGGTTGGGATTTTGTTTAATAACTTATTAAATTTGGAGTTTAAATCTTTAATTCTTTTGCCTGAGTTTGTTTTTAGATTGGAGAGAGCATTGATTAAAGATGCAACAATTCTATCATCTCCAAATTTTGCAAGAAAAAATTATTCAAAAGTTTCCCAATCTGTAATAGATCCTGCTGGAAGTGAAAAGTACCAGGATCCTGCAGATCCTTGTAAGGTATAACGGAACAATATTACTACAATATCTTCATCAAAAACTCCATTAAGATTCATGGCTAACATAAAATTATTGATATGTTATTCAGCAGGAAAACGACCATCTGGATTATATTTAGATAGCCATTTTTTCTAGATGATCTGGAAGGGCATGTGGATTTGCAATCAATAGAACACCAGGATTAGTCCAAGGCCGATTAGCCTTAATTGGATTTGAAGTTTGAAAAGATACAGAAGAAGATCTAGAAGTAGGGGGAATGGATGTAGAACTTCAACTGGAATAGTACTACTTGTGATAGTACTGATTGTTTGAGTATAAGAAATGGAAGAATAGGAAGATATAGATTGAGTAAGAGGATTTGAAGAAGTAACTGAAGGGAAAGATGATGTGACTTCACTTGTATCTAACTTAGATCTAGATACAAAAACGTTTTTGCAATGTGGTTCTATTGGGAACTCGAAAGGAGGAATTCCAAGTTTCTCGCTTTTGGATCAGGTTAATATACCAGTTTCTTTAAATAGGAAAGTAACGCTTTCTTCAAAAGCTTTGAGGTTAACAGGCTTTTGAGCAGAAATAGATCTTCCTTCTAATTTCTGAATTAAAGACTGAACTTTGGGAGACTCGGGAGTAAATTCTAAAGCAGATGATTGTCGAGATATTTCAAGGGATGAAGGGAAGGTTTCTACAATTTCTGATTTCTGAGTTGGTGATTTAGAGTTTGCTTGGGAAGATGTAGGATGCTTCTGGGGAGGTCGAATCTTATGAGGTCTTCTAGTTTGAGGTTTATATTTGTATGCCATTCATATTTAGGCCCTCTTTCTAGCACCAAAAATGTTGAGGCCTCATAAATCTATGGCAACAACAAAGGGGGATAGCCACCCAATCCGGACCTTAAAACAACTCCTTTTCCCTTTGGGAGATGGCTCCGAATGGGGGTAATGGGACCAGTTTCCCAATTTTGGGTTTTATATGATTGTTGGGTTTCCTTCAAATGATTTACAAGGAGAATAACTAAAAACTAAAACAACTTTATTTTAAGATGCAAAACTTTGAATTAAATCTGATCTAATCTAACTTGGGATAATGCTAATTTTATGCGATCTAAAATAATGTCTATTGAGTCTGTGATGATTTAGATCAATCACAGAATTAATAGAATTAATACTTTTGTAAGATAATTCTTTTTGAGAAAATATTTAATCAAAGGAAAATGTAAAAATTATCGCATATATTATGATGATCATATATAAAACAAATCAATTTCTATTCTGATATCGTACAATAGTGCAACGGATACTTCAAACGGAAATAATTGATTTCATACATAATTCATGAAAGTTGGATTTATCACTAATTTTAAAACAGAGCTTAGCATACACAATAATAGTACCAGATGTGTGTTGTCCTACTCATCTGACCAGTGATAATAGGCCACAATCAATCTTCTATCAATAAGTCTTTTAGAGAGTGCAATAGTGCATGAACAGTGATCAACCAAGATGATATATAATTGAAAAGACCATTTTCCATTATGTTATCAAGACATCCACAAAATTACAGTAATGCATTCTTTGTAAATGTTCTTAATGAAAATCCTGGACCTTTCTCTAAATGCATGAGAATGGTTTAAATACTATATTAACTACTTACAAAAATATATTGTACAAAATATCTTAGGAGGCGGTTTGAAATAACCTTCCTCATTCCTAGTATCTAATTTCTAAAATTGAAATTGTCAAAACAGATTAACTCATGATCATGCTTGATGATAGGCTAATGCTAGCTCTGCTTTTCTATTCACAAATATCAGACATTGGTTGAACTTGTGGAGGCTTCCCGAACTGTGTTTTCATTTGTCCAGTAAATATAGCATCAAGTAAAAGTGGCAGAATTTTCTGTATGGAATCTAGAGAACAATTCAATGTCATTATTTGGCTAAGAGGCTTAACCAAGAGTTTCCAGTATGCTTCCCAATTAGTCTTTTTCAGTTGTGCAATTTTTTCTTCTTGTATTTAACTTGTATTTTTCCAACTTTGCTCCAATATTTTGAGATCAGGAATTGATTTAGGATTTCCTTCTTTAATTAAACTGGAAGTATGTAACATGTGGTTGATTGTTTTAACAATGCTCTTTGATATGCCTAATGCTCTAGCTATTGTCGATTCTGCCTATTTTACCTGTGTATCCCAATCAGCAAAGAGAATATATTTATAATTTTCTTTTATCTTTGGGAGATTTGATCTTCTTCCTTCCTCTGAATCCTTCCATTCAATATAGTCATAAATTTTGGTATTGAGTTCATTAAATTCAATTCTCTGATAAATAATTGTATTAGTCAATTGTTCACCGATTTCCATATGTGGAACTGTGTTTGTCATTTCTAAGACAAAAAAATATTTTGTTTTGAGAGTAGGGAATTTAATGCTAATGCTTCTTTAATGAATTCCTCTGCAGTAAGAATACCTTCATACTGCATAATATTTTCTCCCAAATCTTTAATCATTGTGTCTTTGTTGGATAAGTCATTTTCATAACTTATCTTTAGCACTTCCATATCTTGTTGTAATTTAAAGAGTTGTTGCTCGGCATTTTGATTCAGACTCTTCCTTTATTCATCTAGTTGTTGTTGTAGCTGCATTATTTTTTCATCCTTCTCTTGAAACAGAATGGATACTTCAGCTTCTTTGTCCATTGTTGCGGTAGTATATGCTCCAACAAATTGTGATAGTCGAGTTAGATTTTTGATTGGATTTGACGGGGTGTCCTTCCATACAACTTCCATAATCTCATTACCTGGGGGTGTTTCAATCCTTCTTCTCTTTCTCTATTTCCTGAATATAGATTTATGAAGAGGGTTGTAGAATACATCCAGTGGAGGGATATCAGTTACCTTTAGAATAATTTCATCAGTAGGAAATGCAAGGATAACTTCTGTATCTTGGGAGCTTGTCCCAGGACTTTCGGTGGTTTCTTTTTCTGAAACTATCTGACCCTGGGGGGTCTAAAATCCTATATTTTTCTATGTAGATGATCCCTTGGGGGTATCCATCAATGTATTACTAACTAAAGTCTAGAATTTATCTAGCTCACTTTCATTCTGTGGGTCTAATTCTTTTGTTCTGATCACCTTGCTTGGTTTAGTCATATAACTGGTAATCAAGATATTTTGTGGAATACGCTTGAGTCTTTGTTCTCTATACTCATGGAATCTCTATAATTCCTTCGGGTTTAGATTCAATCTGACAAAGTTTTGAACTTGTTTGAAAGTTTCAACTGATTGCAAAACGTCTTCAAATCTATCATCTGTGTGTTTGACAGGTTTGATTTTGACTAACTGAGTAAATTTATTAGCGATCTTCTCTGGGTCGAATTTCCTTGGCAGTAAAACAGGGAGCTTCAAAGCTGAATCTTCTGACATTCTTTTGATGCATGATTTAAATTGCTGAGGGAGAATGAACCACACTGAATTGGGAAACATAATATTTTTTACTCTCTTTCAGAGTTTTAGTGATTCCATTGCCTACACTTTGGTAAGCCACTTCTCTTGCCATTAGTTTATCTAAAACATACAAAGGAAGAACATGTGGAGGAGCAGAGCTTCCAAATATTCTGATGTATGAAAATGATTCTTCAATGAAACATCTTCCTATCATTTGGAGATCTGTGATGGCTTCCTTAGTGAACCTAGGGCTCTCTCTATCAAAAATTAACTGATGTAATTGTAATACAACCCCATAACATAATTTTTGGAAGTGTGGTACATAATTATGTTCCCATATATGTTTATGACTTAAATGAATAGGGGTAGGGTCCTTAGGAGTCCATTTCCAACCCATAATTGGAAAGCTGGTAGAGAAACAAATGGAATCAAAAACATCTACGCTCATGAAAAATTGGGGGACGACTTTAGAAGAAAAATCTCTTGCCTGGCGATATTCATAAATCGCTTTAGCTAGGTTTTTGGAAAGAATGGTTTCCCAATTCATGATGTGAGAATTAACAGAGGATTCAATCAAGGAAATCCAATTTATATAGAACTTGGTTTTATTAGGGATACCATATAATCTACACAGCATTGAGGCTACAAAATTGTAGGGATTTGAAAGTGAAGCGATAGGATACATACCTGATTTCTCATGCTTAAATTTGTTATCTAGTTTCCTCCAACCTTGAATTGTTTTGAAAGGTTCTTCATTATTCTTTGCAATTTTTTCAACAAACTTGTTGTTATAGATGTCTTGTTGGTCGAGTAGTTTGTACATGAATTTCAAATATTTAGCTCTAAAATAACCTAAGATCTCATTCTTAATGGTTCTGAATTGTCTGTCTTTAATTGTTGAATTCTCAACCACCCATCTTATCATATCAGTATATGGTAAAAGGCTGGCCCTTGCAACTATTCTATGAAGGAAGGAGCATGCAACATCTTTAAGCTGTAAATCTGAGGGCCTTGCATCATCAGCAATTTCCTTGACCTCCACTACTTCAGGTTCTTCATCTTCGAGGATAGTATAGATGGCTTGCCACTTTGTAGCACCTCCATATGCAATGCAAACAATATTTGTGATTTTGGATGATATTTATGTACTTTCAATTTTCGCAACAGATTGTTTGCCGTGTTTTTGCATTACTTTGCGTATGGACATCTCTTGAAGGAAAAATCCCTATTTAAGACAGAGTAATGATCAAATGATGAAGATATATTGAAAAGACCAATTTTAAAAGAGAAAATTCGGGAAGCAGCTGTACCATTAATTATCCATATCAAAAACAATAGTTGTTCGCATTGGGATGATAAAACATGTTTAATCGTTTCTGACATGATTTATTTTCACATTAAAACCTTTATTAAATCCTATCAAATCCGTCGCATCATGCATTTTGAACCTATTTTTTGTGAAGCGAAATTCTTTTAAAAATCTTTACATTTATGCGATATCGTGAAATCGCAAAATCGCCTTTAATAGAATATCGCAACATCGGAGCTTTGATAAGTATTTTTTTAAGTTTTAAACGTATATCTGCGATGTGTGATTTATAATGCCACTTGCGAAGTTCAAATCGCAGATCGCAAGATCGGGATTTCTGTTTTGTGCTTAACTTTCTTAACTTTCAAATGGGAAAATAATATGCGGAATGCGATTTGCGATAGGGTGATCATAAGGATATGAAAATGGAATTTATTAATTTCTTTTTGTATTTTTTTTTTAATTTTATAAAAACAAGAATGTTTTTGGAGTTTAATTTTTATTTAAAATGAAAAATACATTTTAAGAAGGGTGCCTATTTATATTATCAAAATCCTTAAACTATTTTGAAAATAAAAATGGGGGGGTTGTTGCATAGCACAACATAACGCAACAAAAAATTTAGTCACATTTCTTTGGTTATTAATTTATTTGAAACGATGACTAAAATTTGCATATATATGACTATCAGTAGATAATTTACAGTATCTTATAACACGACCAACATTTTGGTCATATTTTTTTAGTCATTAATTGATTTTATCAGGTGATCATATAGTAATATATCTTGTTGTATATTTGATCACTAACTGTGACAATTAATGACAAAAGTATTGATTAAATCAATGACTAAATTAATGACCAAATCAGTGACTAAATTAATGACCAAATTAACAACCAAATATAATACTAGACAACAAAATTGAGATAATCAATTAATGACTAAGCTAAAAACGACTAAAATTTGGTCGTGTTATAAGATACTGTAAATTATCTACTATTGGTCACCGATCGAAAAATAGTTGTTTATATGCAAATTTTATTCATTTTTTTAGTAACTAATTAGCCATTTTGTATTGGTGTTATGTACGTGCAATGGTTTTATTAAAAACAATATTTTAAAAGGATTTTTTAAAGTTTTGAAAAGTGATATATTATATTAAGTTTTTGAAAATGATTTAATAGAAAAGTTTATTTATATATAAATTTTTTTATATAAAATATCTCTTTCATATAAAATAAAAATTAGGGTTTTATTATAAGAATTATTTTTTGATCTTTGAAAATCTTATAAAAAGAGAAGCTTATTTTTTTGTAGAATGGTGGAAACATCGAGTTTCTTGCCAAAACTTCCTCATTTTACATGGAAAGATTATGATGTGTGGGCCATTAATATGGAGATAACGTTGAATGTGCATGATGTTTTAGGATCATGTCAAGTTTGAGTTTTCAGAACCTCGGAGTGAAGAAGAAGAACAAGCTCTCACTAATGCAGAGAGGGAACAATGGAAGAAAGACAAATGGAAGAATGCACAAGCGTTGTTGTTTATCCAACAAGGAGTGGATTGAGCACTTTTCCAGAAGATTATGATTATGTCTTCAGCAAAAACAACTTGGGAAACTTTGGTGAAAAACTATCAAGGTATAGCCAAAGTCAATATTGTTAAATTGCAGAATGCTAAGAGAGATTTTGAAAGTCTGCAGATGAAGGAGACATAGGACATCGATTCTTTCATGAATCCAGTCATGTCTGTTGTAAATCAATTAAAAATTTATGGTGAAGATATTAAATATCGAACAATGATTGAGAAGTTCCTTAGGTCTTTTTATACCAAGTTAGATGTTGTGGTATTATCCATAGAAGAAGCCAAAGATTTCGCAACACTAACAATTGATGAGTTGATGAGATCACCTCTATTACATGAGGCAAGGAGAGACATAAATAAGGATTCCACTCTAGAAACTACTTTCAAAATCTAGGTTTCTATTTCATGAGACAGAGGTCGAGGCATAAGTAGATCGAGGGGAAGAGGACAAGGAAGAAGATATGGTGGTCAAAGAGATGGTTGAGAAGAGCATGAACATGAAAGTGGGAGAAACAACAGAAGTTTTAACAATAATCAAAGCTTTCACAAATCAAATTTTAGATTTTATTATTTCAATAAATTTGGTCACTATGCCCGTGATTGCAAGAAGAGGATAGTGGATCAAGGAAACCAAAGAGATAATGTTAGTACAGAGAATACTAACTCCATGTTCCAATGTTTCCATATCATATAGGAACCTTCTGATAATGTGTGGCTATTAGATAGTGGTTGCAGTAACCACATGACATGAAAGAGGAGTTTGGTTGAAAATTTGGATCAATCTGTGAAGACAGAGGTAAAGTTGGGGACTGACAAAACTATGGATGTAGATGGAAAATGAGTGATTAACATTCTGACCAAGAAAGAGGATACAATGACAATATCAGAGGTACATTATGTTCCTAGTCTCAAACATAATTTGATAAGTGTTGGTCAATTGATGCAGAAAGGATACAGAGTTATCTTTTAGGGACAAGAGAGTGTTATTTATGAAAAGCCCCCAAGCAAGCAACTAATAGCAAATGTTCCTATGATGAGGAACAAACTCTTGCCTATAATTATGAATTACAACGATCAAGTTCGTTATTTTAAAGTTTTATGTTCTAATGATTATCGGTTATGGCACTTTTGGTTTGGACACTTGCACTTTTCTGGTTTAAGATTGTTGTAGTAGAAAGAAATGGTCAGAGGTTTACCTCCCATCAAAGAACTTGATAGTACTTGCGAGTGTTGCATATTGGGAAAGCAACACCGTGAAAGTTTTCCAAAGGGAGTTTCATAGAGAGAAAAGAAACATATTGAGTTGGTGCATAGAAACTTTTGTGGACCTATGAGGACACAGTCGATTAGTAGAAGTTGTTACTTCCTCACTTTTATTGATGACTATAGTAGAATGAATTGGGTTTACTTCTTGAAGCAAAAGTATGAAACTTTTGCAAAGTTAAAATAATTTAAAGCCTTAGAAAAGAACCAAATCAATTGATAGATCAAGGTATTGAGGTCAGATCATGGTGGGGAATATGATTTGAAGGCATTCCATGATTACTACAAACAACATGGAATCAAAGGATAGTTTACAACCAGGTACACACCGCAATAGAAAGGTGTAGTAGAGAGAAATAATGGAACCATTATGAACATGACAAAGATCATGTTGAAAGGAAGAAGCATCTATAATAAGTGTTGGATAGAAGAAGTTGCATGTGTTGTTTATGTGATAAACAGATCACCTACAAAGAGTGTGATGAACATAGTACCAGAAAAAACACGGTCAAGTATGTCATGCAACGTATCTCATCTCAATGTTTTTGGATGTGTAGCCTAGTCACATGTACCTAAGAAGATAAGAGGTAAATTGGATGATAAAAGTGAAAAATGCATATTTACTCATTACAGTGAGCAATCAAAAGCTTACAAATTGTATAATCCTATCACCAAGAAGACCATAATTAGCAGATAAGTTGTGTTCAAATAACAAGAGTCATGGAATGGGACTATAGACAAAACAGTTGATGCACAAGAACCATTGATGGAAGAGGATGATGTAGCAGAAAAGAAGCAACAAGAATCAAAAGAGGAGACACAAAATAGAGTCACACCAACAAGGAGTCCAATATTTTATGAGCAGCATGGATCTTCAAGTAGATAAATAGACCAGAATTCTCCCGACAACCAATCAAGTGATAAATCAAACAATGGTAAGAGAAAGATGAGAATTCCGAAAGATATTTATGATGATTTGGATGTTAGTTCAAACTTTTCATTATTTTCATTCCAAACTTCTTTGTTTGAAGAAGCAATCAGAGATGAAAATTGGGTGCAAGCTATGAATTAAGAAATTGAAGCTATTGAAAAGAATGATACACGGAATTTGGTTGATTTGACAAGATGCAAAAATCTCATTTGTGGGTGCACAAGACAAAGTTGAATGAGAAAGGTGAAATTGAAAGGTTTAAAGCAAGACTTGTAACAAAAGGATTCTCACAACAACCTGGAATAGATTTTGGAGAAACGTTTTCTCTGGTAGCCATATTGGATACTGTAAGGGCGGTTCTAACCACATCAACGCAAAACAAGTGGAAAGTATCAGATGGATGCGAAACCAGTCTTCCTGAATGGAATTCTAGGAGAAGAAATTTATGTACAATAGCCTCCACGTTATGAAGTTGAAGGTAAAGAAGATATACTTTCAAGGTTGAATAAAGTGCTCTATGGAATTAAGTAAGCATATAGAGCTTGGTATAACATAATTGGAAGCTACATGATCAAGAATGGATTTTGCAGAAGCAACATTGAGCCTACCTTATACACAGAGGTAAATGAGCATGGAAAATTATTGATTTTTTGCTTATATGTTGATGACATGATTTTTACAGGTAATCTTGAGTTAGATGAATTTAAAGCAGCCATGGTGAAAGAATTTGAGATGACAAATCTTGGTCTCATGAACTATTTATGTGGCATAGAAGTTGAGCAATCTGAAAATGGAATTTTTATTTGTCAAAATAAATATGCTAGATATTTGTTGAAAAGATTCAAGATGGATAATTTCAAACCTGTACCTACACCATTTCCAATTGTTGAAAAGTTAAGTAAGGATGATGAAGGATTAGATGTCAATCCAAATCTATTCAAAATATTGGTTGGCAGCCTCATGTATCTCACAGCTACAAGACTACATATTATGCCAGGAGTGAGTTTGATTTCCATATTTATGGAGACTCCAAAAAACACACATTGGAGTGCAGGAAAAAGAATTATGACATACATAGTAGGAACTATAGATTGTGGCATAATGTATGCAAGCACAGAAAAGAAACATTTGATCAGATATTGTGACACTATCATCAACAAAAGTAAAATATGTAGCACCAACATCAGCAACATATCAAGTAGTATGGTTAAGAAGAGTATTGGATGGACTCAAGCAGAGACAACAAGGATCAACAACGATATATTGTGACAGCACCTCAACGATTGCACTACCCAAGAATAGTGTCTTTCATCAAAAGAGAAAGCATATTGATACTACACATCACTTTATTAGAGAACTTGTGAGCAATGGAGAAGCTCACTTGAAGCCTTGTGAATATAGTCATCAACTGGCTGATATATTTACAAATCCATTAGAAAAATATGTGTTTGAGTTTCATAAAAGGAACTTAGGTGTTGTAAGCCTAGCTGAGACATAGAACAGTGGGAATGTTTGATTTTTCATGATTCATGTTTTAGTTTAGCTGTCGTAATTAAGGGGGAGTGTTAAAATAGCGAAATAACTCTCACATGAAGATTTAACTATATTTAGAGAGTCAGTTAAGTGAGCATTGAGTCAAGTTGAGTTATGTGATAGAAGAATTTAGTAAGTGTGTGCATGTCAAGCTATGTTAGGTGAGTCGTTGGTCAAAAATGTTGAAATACCCTTCACCAAGTTCATTGGATTCAGATTGAAAGTTGTGTGATCAATAAAAGAGCCGCAGCTCGTGTATTATTGTGTGTGTGAATTATTTGTGTTATTTTTGCCTTTACTCTTCTGCCTTTCCAACAAATACAATGTGACTATGTGTATCACTATAAACTTACTATCTATATTAATATGATAATTTAAATATAATTAGTAGCGGAATGTTTGTATAGGTTTCACAATGTGCCATCGATCCCAAAGGTCAACCCTTAGAAAAATTTTGTTGAAACTAGTTTTTACTTCAAATTTGGCATCCACCCGATCATTAATGAAGTTGTGAAATACTTAACAAAAAGACCAAATCATCAATAATACTTTGGAATATTTGAATACTACCAAAATTCTTATTTATTCAATTCATAACTTCTAGTAAACACTCACAAATTTAATTTTCATGTGAATACATTTTCTGCAATAAATTTAGAAATATCTTTTCAAAAGATCGATTATCTATAGAAATGATTTAACTTCTTTAAACTACCTTTAAACAAACAATCTTCCTCCACTTCATGAGTCGATGGATTTAACTTAGAATAAACAAGTTTATAATATTGGTTGTTTTGAAGCAGTCGGTTGATTGCTAGCATATAACCTAGATAGTGTTAGACCATCTCTTGCCATTAATTAAAAAAATAGCCAAAATGTGTTGCAGTTTTATTTTTGGACTTTACTCCATTTTATATCCAACACAGCTTTTGGTTACAGAATTGATACAATGTTTTGTGATGTTTATAATTTTAATATTTTACTTGAAAATCGATTTTGTTTAACATATGTTTTTTTTAACATATTCAATGTTTTCTCTGGCAGAGGCATTGATATATATATATATATATATATATAGATATATATAGATATATATATATATATATATAGATTGTGTGTAAGAATGGCTTGGCTTGGCACATACATTGAATGGAGTTGCACCTTTACGAAACTAAAATAATTTATCTATTAATTGTCCTTGCATAAAATGTCTTACGTTAATAGTTGATTTTGTACCATGATAATATTTCGAGTTAATGGAGAAATAAAACGTTCTGCATTATGTAGAACTCATGAGCATATCTCAAAAAACTCATGAGAATGTATTAGAGTGTGTAGAATTGGAGTCTTGAATGTTCTAGAGTATGTTAAATTTATTATGCTAAATATGAGTCATTTTTAGTTAAGTAGATGAGTTAGTTAGAATGGGGTAGATGTTATTTTCCTATAAAGAAAACCGAAACCGGTCATCAGTTTTGGGCTTTAGCTTGGATTAATAAAATCTTTGGTGGGTTTCATCCTATTTCTGTTCTGGTTCTTGATTTAGGTTGATATCAGAACTTATGGTTGGAGCTAAGTTTGTGTTGTTACTGAATTGTGTGATAGATCGTTGCCGCGTAGAGACTGCTGAAAGCGTTTGAGGTATTCAAGCCACGGGGAGAGGAGAGTGTGGCTGCTTGATGAGATACCTAGCATCTGTTGTCGCTGTCAGTTGTAGCTGTCAGTTGTACGAGCCGCTGCAGAACTCCGCAAGTATTGTTGACATTGCTAGTTTATGAGTTAAGCTCCTATCCGCTGCATTACAAAGCCATTCGCTTCAAGTTGGGCCGCGTTTTCTTTTTTTGGTTGGAATAATCGCTTTTGCTTTTGGGGTTCCGAAAAAATGAAAATTGGTGAAATTTTTAAACGTGAAGTTCAAAGTTATTTTTTGGTGAGTCTTTCCGAAAATTCACATTTGGAAAAAGTGGCGAATGTTTTTTTTTTTAAGAAGACTTGGGGGGTGAAAGTAAGTTGTATATGCGGTTGTTTTAAAGTATGAGGTGAAAGTAATTTCTATATGCGGTTGTTTTGATGTCTTAAAAATAAGTTTTATAAATTTTAGCGAGCGGAGATTGGAGATCTATTCCTATATGGTTTTGACTTAAAAAAACAAAACAATTAATTAATTTTTGAAATTGGGTTAGTTTAAAAAAATAAAAATATATTTTATAATTTTTTTTTGAATTGGAATTTAAAAATAAAAAGTTAAATTGCTTTGTTGATTCTTATCTTAGTGCACAAAGTTAGATAGAGAAAATTATACAAATTGGAAATTTAAGTTGCAGAGGATATTGGAATGAGTCCATGTTTGGTCAATGGGAAATGAAACCAAAACGACAACACCACCGGCTTCAGTTCATGGGAAACTAAGACCAAGGTACTATTGTGAATGTCTATAAAAGATAATTTTATTCCACATATGAGACATTGTGCTACATAAATATTCCAGATATGAGGGATTGTGCTACATCTCAAGAAACCTGAGAAACTCTTAAAAAGTTGTATGAAACTCCCAATACTATTAGAGTATCATTTTTAAAGAAGAAGCTTTTCTCAATTAAGATGGAGGTAAACGAAACTATTAGTAATTTTATTGCTAGAATCAAAGAAATTTTTAATAAGCTTGGTGCTATTGGTGAAAAGATTTCAAGCAATGATCTAGTGCCAATTACATGGAATTGGATGTTAGATGATTACCATATTTTTATCAATGGAATTTTAGTTAGGGATGAAACTCCTACCTTTGATGAATTAACATGTATTCTCTTGCAAGAAGAAGAGAGAAGGAATAATATTAATGGTATGTCTCCAAGTTTAGATTTGACATTTGTGACAAAAGGGAAGCAATCATATATAGGAAAGGATGAAATTCATATCCAAAACCACATCATGGCACAACACCACCAAGGAAAGATACCTACATGAAGAGGAAGGATGTATGCTTCTACTATGGTAATCTTGGACACTTTGCTAAAGAATGTCATAAAAAGAAATGTGATAATTCTAAGCATAGAAGGAATTCACGCAACTTTGTTGATCAAGAAGCCTTAGTTAGTGATAAATTCAATGATATAAAATTATTCATTTCAGAAGTTCCCTTATCAACATAAACTAATGATGATAATGTATGGTTTATTGACTCTAGTGCTTCAATTTATATAACATGCAAAAGAGAATGGTCCGATATCTATCATGAAAACAATAATGGAAGTCGCATCTATTTAGGAGATAATTGATCTCATGAAATCAAAGGTTATGGTGATGTATGTGTAAGCTTACCAAATGACCATGCAAGACAAATACAAAATGTGATGTATGTTCTTAGAATCAAGAAGAATCTAATCTTTGTGTCCACCATTGCAAATCATAATCTCAAAGTTGAATTTCTTAAGTGACACTGTGTTGTGAAAGATATACAGGATAACTACAACATAATAGAAAGAGGAGTTTGAATATAAGGTTTATACAAGCTTGATCTGACCAACAAAATTCATCATGTGTTGGCATTCACTACCATGACAACAAAAGCTCTTTGGCATCAAAGGCATGGCCACCTTAATTATCATGACTTGTTGCTACTACAAAAACAAAGAATGGTAGAGGGACTTCGATTATTAAAGAATGCATATTCGACATGTGAAGGGTGTTATTTAGGAAAGATTCATAGGGAAGAGTTCCCTACTCATACAAATAGAAGAAAAAGGGATATCCTTGAACTTGTGCATACAAATGTGTGTGGGCCTATGTAGACTAGATCATTAGGAGGAACATATTATTTCTTGATATTTGTTGATGATCGCACAAAATATACTTGGGTTTATTTCATGAGAAATAAGAGTGATGTATTTGAATATTTCAAAAAATTTAAAAACTTAAATGAGAAGAAAACATGAAAATACATCAAGATCCTCCGATTTGATCAAGGGGGAGAGTATACATTAGGAGAATTTGTCAAATACTACAATTCCCATGGCATAGTACAATAATACATAGTGCCACATACTCCACAAAAAATGGAGTAGATGAAAGGAAGACCATAACCTTAGTAGAATGTGCAAGGAGCATGATGAAAGGTAAAAATATTACCAATGCTTTTTGGGCAGAAGCTATTAGTACTGATTTTTATTTAAAAAATAGAAGTCCAACAAAAAAATATAAATAATAAGAGGCTCCATTCGAAGCTCTTTATGGCTATAAACCAACAGTAAGTCATTTAAAAAATATTTGGAATTAAATTTTTTTCTCATGTTTTGGAAGAATATAGGAGAAAACTTGATGCCAAAGCTATCAAGTGTATGTTATTAGTTATTGTTTTGGTCATAAGGAATATAAAATGTTTGACCCTTCTACTCATAAATTTTTTTCAAGTAGATATGTTTTGTTTCATGAACATGCAGATGAAGGTCATAAGGAGGAAATTTATTATGCAACATATTCCTCATGATTGTACCGATGTTACAGAAAATGTTGATGATAAAAAGGAGCAAAAACAAGAGGAAGAATCTAGTGATATGCACATCTCAAGCAATGAGAACACACTTAGAAGAGGAAAAGAGTGACAACAAATAAAAATAAGGGATGAGAGCAATGGACAACCAATAAGGTACTCACGCCAAATTCAGCCACCAGTAAGGTATAGAGACTATGCATTGATGACTAAAGTGATGAATGTACTAGAACCTTTGAACTTTAAAGAAGCTAATGGACACATAGAATAAAGAAATGCAATGAAGGAAGAATATGATTCTATTATAAAAAATGATCCATGGGAATTGAAAAAATTACCTAAAGATAAAGTTACCATAGGACCAAATGATTGTTCAAGACTAAATTTAATGTTAATGGAACTATTAATAAATATAAGGCTAGACATGTATCAAAGGGTTATTCACAAAAATAAGGGATAGATTATGAAGAATTTTTTTCACCTATAGCTAAAATGAACACCATTAGAATAATGATTACATTAAAAACTAAGAATAAATTGAAGCTAAATTAGTTACATGTCAAATCAACTTTTTTGTATGGAGAATTGAAAGAATAAGTCTATCTTGTTCGACTAGAAATTTTTGTAAAACAAGGAGAAAAGCATCTTCTTTGCATATTAAAGAAAGCATTATATGGACTCAAATAGGCACCCATGTCTTGGTATGTGAAGATTGATAAATTCTTCTCTCGACAGGGATTTATTCAAAGTAAAGGAGATCCAAATCTCTATATCAATAGGGATTAAAATGGGCATATTGTTTTGATTTCTATACATGTTGATGATCTTCTCATAATAAGAAGTGCTACCAAGATAATTGAAAAGATAGAAATTTGCCTGTCACAGAAATTTGAAATGAAGGATCTTGGAGAGTTGCATTATTGTTTAGGCCTTGAAGTTTGGAGAGACAATGGTAGAACCTTTGTCACACAAAGAAAATACACATATGAAATAGATATCATTATTGGGATTCAATTGCGTTAAGTAAGTCAGTCATCTATGACAATTTCCATGAGAGGTAGTCGTAACTAACTAATTTCTCATGATTATTGAATAATCCACTTAGCACTCATTGCATCCGGGGTGAGGCTCACAGGGGTGAAGAAGTGGGATTGAAACTAGTGAAATGAATCACATATCGTCAATCATCACTTCCAAGGCTTTCACGTGGTAACCACGACTTCCCAGGAGGTCACTCATCCCAGAACTCCTTTGGCTCAAGCGCGCTTAACTATGGAGTTTTTCCCAAAATCAAGCCCACTTAGCTTACTACCCCATTTGCAAGCTAAGTGGGCTTGATTATGGGAAAAAATCCACAGTTAACCGCGCTTGATCCAGAGGAGTTCTGGAACGGGTGACCTCCTTGAAAATCCTGGTTACCGGGTGAAAGCCCTGGAAGTGATGATTGACGCTATGTGATTCATTTCACTAGTTCCAGTCCCACTTCCTCACCTTGTGAGCCCCACCCGATGAAATGAGTGCTAAGAGGAATATTCAAAAATCATGAAAAATTGGTAAGTTATGACTACCTCTCATGGAAATGGTCATAGATGAATGACTTACTTAACGCAGTTGAATCCCAATAATGATATATAATATAATGCACTGCAGAAACCTCTCATACTTAAACCCATGTATTAATCAAGAGATTCAATATGAATGGATGTAAAGCAATTTCTACACCACTGGAACAAAATGTTAAACTTAATAGTGATGATAAAACAAAATAAGTGTATGACACATTACATACAAAATTGGTGGGAAGTTTGAATTATTTAACTACAATGAGACCAGAGATTGCATATTCAGTGAACATACTTTGTCAATTCATGGCAAAGCCACATGAAAGTCACTGGAAAGTAGCAAAGAGAGTTCTTCGATATTTGAAGGAGACTAAAAGCTTTGGTATTGAATATATTAATAATTTGAATGTTGAGTGATAGGTTATGCATATTCTAATTGGGAAGAAGATCCAGATGAGAGGAAACCGACCTCTAGTTATGCATTCAATATTGGATCCGTTATTATGTCATTGAGCAGCAAGAAACAACCAATTTTTTCTTTATATTCCACTAAAGAAAAGTATAAGGTCCTATGCAATGCAACCTGTGAAGCAATTTGGATAAGAAGAATTCTTGAAGACATGAGATAAAAATAGGAAGGACAAAAAATTATCAAGTGTGACAACCAAAGCTCTCTCAAATTGGAAAACAAACCAATAATTCATGCAAGATCAAAACACATTGAGACATAACATAATTTTGTACAAGAAAAGGTACAATTAAAGGAAATTGATTTAATCTATTGTAATACAAATGATAATTTGGTAGACAACTTTACTAAGTCTTTAGGAAAAATTAAGTTTATGTTATATAGAGACAATTTGGGTGTGATAAATAATTCATTTTTCCATTAAGGGTGAGACTTGGAATTAATGGAAAAATATAACATTCAAGATTATATAGAACTCATGAGAATGCCTTAGATTGTGTAGAACTCTCTAGATTATGTAGAATTGGAATCTTGAATGTTCTAGTGTATGTTAAACTCATTGTGTTAAATATGATTCACTTGTAATTAAGTAAACGAGTCAGTTACAATTGAATAGGTGTTATTTTCCTTTATAAAGAAACTCTGTATCGTATAATCATTTTTGGGCTTTGGCTTGGATTAATAAAATATTTTGTGTGGTTTATCATAAATGGTTCTTTATTTAAATAGAATACCATTTTATGGAAAACACATAGATTGAGAGTAATAATTGTATCTATATAAAACTTTCAAAATTCTAGAAAGTTAGTTATGTAACGTTGAATGATTGTGAAAAGCATTGAGGGTATAAGCTTTCTATATACCGTGTCGGAAAGGTCATAGATTACATAGAGATGGAAAATAATTGCAATGATGTTTTTAAAAGTTGTAGAAAATTGTTTATGTGAGATTAAATGATTGTGAAAAAGAATTAAGGTATAAGCTTTTTAACTTTTACTAAGGGTCCTTGATTACATGTAAATTGAAATTTATTACTATGATATATTATGATAGAATAAAATTAGTTTTATAGAATAGTTATAATATTCTTAAATATTATTAAAAAAGTTATGGAATGTTGATTATGTGAGAATGAATAATTTTTAAAAAATTTCAAGGTATGAGTTTTAAAACTTTTACTAAAGGTTTTATCGGTTGAAAATAATTATTATGATATATTAAAATTAGTTTTAGAGAAGAGTTATAATATTAAAATAGGATAAGTGTATGAAATTTATGATATTAATAATATTATTTAAAAATTAAATAATAATTTATAATATTTAATAAATTAATTAAATATAAATAAATTATATAAAAATAAAATCATTTATTTTAAAATAAAATTTAATATGTCAAATAAAATATTTATAGAAAAATGAAATCGACGTGAAAATTAAATATTATGTCGTATTCTATTTAAATCATTATGCTAAAATCATTTATGTTAAAATAAAATTTATTAATAAAATTTAACATATCAAATAAAATATTTATATAAAAATGAAATCGATGTGAAAAGTAAATATTATGTCGTTTTCTATTTAAATCATTATGCTATGGATTTAAATAAAAATAATGTATGTAGGAATTATGTGGTTGAGAATATGAATATATATAAAAAGCTACAACATGTATTATAAAAATAATGTATATAGGAATTATGTGATGATTATATATATATATATATATAAGTTATAACCTGCATTTAAAAAAAAAATCTGGTTTTTCTTTATATATTTTTTCTATGTAATTTATTCTATATATTGTTAAATACATTTATTCAAATAATATATGGAAACTTGAGAGTGTATAGATATTTTTTCTTTCTTAGTTTTAGCAATGTATTATTCAATGATATTTCTCCATTGTTTGTGTCTTATATGCTTTATGTCTATATAAAGTTTAGAGTTATATTATTATGCAGTGGTTTTACAACAAAAGTAACTATATTGTATTTTCTCTTTAGCCCTGTCATAGTATCTTTGGTTCCTTATCTAGTTCCAGATTTATTTCTTCTTTTCAAAATAATTATAAAATCCAGTATTATTTCTAGCTAACAGATAAAATTGAAATAAATACCAGTGCACTTAATTTTCAATACATTTTGTTATCATTACCCATAACTTAACCAGTAAAATAAAATACTTATCTCTGTATTCTCGGTTAACCAATGGTGCCACCCAACCATGAGAGAGGCGATCACATCCTCTACTCCCTCCGTGATCCACACTAGAGTCTAGGTAGCAGTTATTTTTCAGAAGTTAGACCTCAGGACCTCTATACAGCCTACACTCCCTTCGGGTTATAGAGCTCCACTGGTATTAAACTAGCTCTGAAAACTCTATTTTTTTTACAACAATCTCTTGTTAATCGTTTCCTTTTATCTTGAACAGAACTCCTTCCACTTCCCATGATTTCCTTTTTATCCTTTTGGGGAAGGTAACTATCATAAAAACTGCCTCTTCCTTTTTACTTTGGAATCTTGGAATTTTTTTACCAATCAATTAATCAATTACTCAATCTAATTTTATTTATGAAGTAGAATTCAAGTATTATTAACGAATAATTCATATTGGTTAATCTCTTTTCACTAAAAAAATCGAATGTATTTATAAAATTATTTTAGACAGAACATTAAAATTAAATAGGGTGTTACATATTCTCCCACTAGAGGTAAACATTGTCCTTGGTGTTTACTTCAGGATATGATTCTTGTATAGAGTTTTCGTCCTCCCAAGTAGCCTCCTCTGGGCTAAAGTGCTTCCATTGCACTTTAACTTAGGGCATGACTTGCCTCCGAAGTGTTATTTCTCTCTGATCGAGAATACGCTGAGGTTCTACCAAAAATTCGTCGTGTGATTCTACCTGCAAGCAACAAAATTTATAATTAATTTAATTAAGGATCCTTATTTTTTGGAACTCTTAATGTAAACATAACTTAAATTTACGCTATGCCAGTGTATCGCATGCTTGGGGTCACGTATCTATCGTTTCAATAATGATACATGAAACACGTTGTGTACCATAATGTGGCTAGGAAATTCTAGTCAATGAGCCACCGGACCTACTTGTTCCAAAATTTGGAAGGGTCCACATTACCTGGGAGCCAATTTGGCACAAATATTCCATCTTAAGGTGCTTTTCTTGGGTTTAAATTTGACATAAGTGTGATAAGCCACATCAAAATTTCAAAAAGTTATTTTTCGGTCAGCATATACCTTTTTCCTATCCTGGGATGCTTTTAAATTCTATCTAAGTTTTCTTACCTCACGCTCCATTTCCTCTAGCGTGTCCAGCCCAAGCATCAGTTTGGTTTCTGGACTGCTCTAGTTTATGGGGGTCCGACATTGTCTTCCGCACAATGCTTCAAAAGGACTCGTCTTGAGTGATTCTTGGAATCCATTATTTTAGGCGAATTCAACTAGATGTAGATACTCTTCGCACTTTGTGTGTTTCTTCATAACATACATGCATAGCATGTATTCTAATATTTGATTCACCCTTTCAGTCTGCCCATCCATTTGAGGATGATAAGCTGTAATAAACTATATATGTGTTCCCAAACTAGTGAATAGTGTCTCCGAGAAAGCTCACGTGAACTTTACATCTCGATCTAAGATGATGACTCTCAAAATGTTGTGCAATCTAAATATTTCCCTCATGAAAATATCAACAATCTATACGGTCTTGTAAGTTGACTGAACGGGTATGAAATGAGATACCTTGTTGATCCTATCCACCACCACCATGATTGAATCATTTTGTCTTTTTCTTCTCGGTAGACCTTTGATGAAATCAACTAAAATGACTTCTCATTTCCATTCTGGTACAGGAATGGGCTGAAGCAATCCTACTAGATGTTGGTGCTCCACCTTGAATTGCTGACACTCCAAACATTTGGTCAAGTATTTAGCAATTTTTTTATGCAATACAGGCTAGAAATAATCCTTTCTAATTGTTGTTAGCATCTTTTGATATCCAGGATGTCCAGCATAGGAACTCCGATGATATTCATCCAAAATCAGCTCCTTCAAGCTCATCTGATTTGGAATACATATCTTCCCTCGAAATATATATATTTTTTTAATCATTAATCCCATAATTTGATTTCTTTACTTGTTTTTTTGCCTCTCTTGCTTGTTGCCATAAAATCTAATACTTAGGGTGGCTCTTTGATGCCCCCATTATTTTCTCCTGGAACTTAGATTCAGCTTAATTAAAGTAAATTTCATAGATGCAATGTAGTTTCCTACTTAAAGCATCAACTACACAGTCCTCCTTACCTTTTACATGTTGAATGTCAAAATAGAGTTCACTTAGGAACGCATTCCATCTTGCTTCGTGGGCATTCAAATAATATTGTTTAAAGTAGCTAGTCAAGCTATTATGGTCGATTCTTAGCGCAAACTTTTTCCCCAACAAGTAATGTCTCCAAATTCGAAGGGCATATACTACCGCAGTCAAATCTAAATCATAATCAGAGTATCATTGCTCATGGTCCTTTCGCTTCCTAGATTCATATGCTATTACCTTGCCATATTGTGTTAATACTACTCCCACCTCTACCTTACAAGCACCAATGCAAACTTCAAATTATCTGCTTGGGTCAACCACTTTCAATACATGGGCGGTAGTTAATATTTCTTTTAACCATTCAAAACTGGCTTGATATTCATTAGTCCACTTAAAAAATTCCTCAATCCGCTATAAGGAATTAATGGGAGAGGCTATCTTATAGAAGCTTCGATGAATCGTCGGTAGTAATCAGCTAATCCCATGAACAAACATATGTCTGCTAAATTTATGGGAACTCTCCATTCCATAATCGTTTTTATCTTTTCGGAGTCTACCAAGATCCCTTCAGCAGATATTACATGGCCCAAATATTGGATATGTTCTTTGCAAAAATTACATTTGCTAACTTTGGCATAGAGCTGATGTTCCCGCAACATTTTCAACACCAAGTGTAAATGTTCTTTGTGCTCCTCCATATTTTTAGAGTATATCAGTATATCATTGAAGAATATTAAAAAAAAATTATCCAAAAATGGGTGAAATATACCATGCATCATACTCATGAAAGTTGTTGGTGCATTGGTTAATCTGAACAGTAACATCACAAATTCATAATGTCTGTACCTAGTACAAAAGCTTGTTTTGGATATGTCCTCACCCTTATTCTGTATCTAGTGATACCCATATCTTAGGTCAATCTTTGAAAATACAGTTTCTCCTTTTACTTGATGAAAAATATCGTCTATATGTGGCAATGGATATTTTTTTTTGGTAGTCAGCTTATTAAGCTGTCGATAATCCATGCACATCTGCATAGTATTGTCTTTCTTTTTAATGAACAAAACTTGTGCTCCCCAAGGGGACACACTTGGTCAAATATACCCTATGTCCATTAGTTCTTGCAGCTTCATTTTTAACTCTATTAGTTTAGGCACACTCATTCTGTATGGTGCTCGCGACACAGGTGTTGCTTCAGTATTAACTCTATAGTAAAGTCAATATCTCATTTTGGGGGTAATCGTGGAATATTTTCAGGAAATACATCCATAAAATCCTAAACAACTGGAATATTTTCCAACATAAGAGTCTTGTATTTAGAGTTAGTAAACCCCACTTGAATAACGTAACATTGACACCCCTTTCTAATGCATTTACCCAACTGAGATGTAGTGATGGGATGCAATTGAAGTGGTTTCTCAATTCCTTGTAATTCTCGACAAGTGTCATATTCTGCCTTAAAATGGATGATTTTCTCATTACAATCCAGTGACCAATGTTTTTCTTTCCAGTCCATTCCCAACAAAATATCGTAGGAGCCCAAAGGAAGAATATTGAATTCAATAGTTATATGTTGTCTTCCTATTTCTAGGATACAATCTGATATTTTAGAATTAAATCTTCTCTTTTCTCCAGTAGCCAATTGTACCAACTAGGGATTTTAAATTTTTGGCTTTGTAATTTACAGTTTTCAACTACTCGGGGATTTATATAACTTAAACTGGCACCAGGATCAACCAAAATGGAAATAGTTTGGGAATATAACCTACCTTCCAGTTCTATCATGGTTGGTTGAAAATCCGCTTGTTGATCTTCTAGGGCAGCATTGATCCTTGGTGTGTTTCGAGAAAAATCCCCTATTGTGGATGCCTCTTGCAGACTGGTTATAACTTCATTTCTTCCACGGTGAGGACAACTATTAAAGTAATGTGCCTCACCGCATCCCCAACATTGTAGCAGTGGTTTCTGGATTTGTCCATGGTTTGGCCTGCTAGATGCTTCAGTAGGCCTTTCATCAACTAACCATTTGGTCTTCTGTTGATTTTTCCCAAATGGTATATTTGTTCGGTTCCTTGCAGCATTTTTATAATTTCTTGGTCTTCTACTTTTAAAATTCGAGGTACCCTTCTATCCTTACTTTGGTGGCCAACGTTTTCCAACTTCACCTTTTGCCTTAGACTACTGATAGCACATTTGTTCTTTTCGAATCACCTCATCCATATTCTTTGGATTCACCAATTTGATCCTCTAATTCATGTGAGCAGGTAGGCTAGTCATGAATCGTTGAACTTTTTCTTTTTCATCTCTCAAATATGATACGTACCTTAATATGGAATTAAATTTAGTGATGAACTCGTCCATAGACAGTTGACCCAGCCTTAAGTCATGAAATTCTCGAGATTTTTCATCATAAAATAGCTCTGTTAGGTACTTATCCTAAAAATACTGTTGGAACTCATCCTAAGTTACATTGTGGTCTTCAATTTTTCAATTTCCCACACATTTTTCACCTCCTCCCTCCACAATCTGGATTTTTCCCGCAATTGATAAATAGCCAAGTGAGTTTTGAGCTTGTTGTTATATTCATTTACTTGAAAATATTTGTTCATATAATTATCCATGCTTCTGGCACTTCCTCGGACTCTCCATAAAAAATAGGATGTTTAATTTTCCGGAATTCACCTTGTAACTCCACTTTCTGTTTCTCATCTCCTGTTGTTCTGAAACATTTCCAGACTCTCATTCATTGTAAGTTCTATTTTTTTTTACTTCGTTGAATACGAATCCCTTCTGGGTTTTCATTAGCTTGTTGTTGCTGCTCACTACCTTCATGGGTATCCCTCTCCTAGCTAGGTTCTGCTGTCCGATGATTCTGCTTATCTGAGAGGCTCTTAAGAATCCTCTCCTCATGGAATGTTATGAGTAATTCATGTTGCTATGCACGAAATAAACAAAAATGAAAACACTCAAAGTTATTCAATTGTCCCATCTAGCCCCAGCGTGTAACCACGCTCTGATACCACTTGTCACCTCTAACACATTCTTACCATAAGAAAAAATATTATTACCCTACCGATACATTAGCACACTTGGTATGTTTGTGTGCTAGTGATATGAACTGATTGGAATTATATATATATATATAAGATTGATACATATAAATTTGAATGTAATTATTTTCTTTCTATATTAATACCACAACAAATTTGTATTAAACTTATGGTCCTTCAGTTGAGGACATCATTATGTCATTGATCAATTATAAGTATATACTTATTGATTTGGCGATCATACAAGTGTGCCACATATCATTCGGATTATTTTAAATGAATTAATTATTAAAAGGGTAATCTCTACATGACTAAGTTCTGGTTGCTTATCCTGGAAATTGACTGGAAGTTGTCACTATATTGATTTGATGGTATATGTGTTGACCGTAGATCTTGTTAAACCTAGATCCGACGGTGGAGATTACAGTGCGAGGGTTTAGGATAACTACCTGACCCTAAGTGTTGCACTCTCTGTTCATTTTCCCTCTATAATTTTTATGGCTCCACTCTGAAATGTTTCGCCATCTAGGATCATATCTCCTGTAGCTAAGGTAACACTTATTTCTCCATAGTGAACTCGGTCACGGTTCTGCTTGACTCGGAAAATTTGTCTTATGCTCTAGAATTTCTTGTTTTCATAGCGGCACGAAACAGGTTAGTCATACAACTTTGTTTTTTTGGTAAAATATACTATATTTTTCCATTTTTCCCGGAGTAGTATCTCTATTCGGGAATATATTGTTTCAAGTTCCCTTATTGTTCATATTTTCTCAATGTATGCCAAGAGAGCTTAGTTGATTTCTTCTGTGAGGGTAACTTCTCTTAATCTCCTTCGTTTATCGATTAATCTTTCTCAGGAAGATATGGCCGAGGGTTTTTCCAAGAATGTTGAGACCTGGGACTCGGGTAGAGGCGAAATTCCTCCTAAGGTTCTATGTTTTTCAAAGAGTTATTTTCTTATGAATGTTCTGCTGGTAAATTTACTCACGCAATTCTTTTCTTTTGTTGTGGTTACAAGATTTGGTTGATTCCATGGTCCTGGCGGAAAGAGGAGGTCCTCTCGTGCTCTGCAATGCATTTTCGTGGATGGCTAACACAAGTAAGAAAAACCCATCATCCGCATTCATATTTGTGATTCCTGAGGGTTACTAAGGGTAGAACCCTCTGCTTGTATAGGTTCTAGCAACCAACCCTAAACCGATTGCATGAGTGAGCTTCATGTTTCCCTTCAAATGTGAAGGGTCATGGCATAGATTTAACTTCCTCAAATTTCTAAGTTTAATAGTATATGTTCCTCTTCACAACCATCCCACTCGGGATAAGAGAGTAGTTGTGTATTTGTCTACCGTTTGGCTTCTGTATAATTTTTCTTTGAAGTATTAATCCTCTGAACTCTTATTGCTGACCCTACGCATTTTTCTCGGGTTAATTCATTATGTGTATAATGTTGTACTGTTCGTGATTGTTGTATACCTCTTTCCGACCAAATCCTCGTCATAGTGGTTATACGAGATGTTGAAATCTGGGTTTGCGTTTTTTTTTTTTTATATATATTTATAGTCTCATGATAGTCACTGAATCCATAAGTTATTTATTCAATTTTTCTAAGTTAATGGGTTTTTCGAGGTTAATGATCATTTACGCACCTTAGTTTCTTCTTTCCTTACTAAAGTTGGATTGTTATTTATTCCAAGATTTAGTGGCTGATCCTTGCTCTATTTACCACAAAGCTCAACTTCTAAACCTATAAGCCTTATAGTGATCCTTGCTTTATTTACCACAAAGCTCAGCCTCTAAACCTATAAGCCTTATAGTGATCCTTGCTCTATTTACCACAAAGCTCAACTCCTAAACCTATAAGTCTTATAGTTCTTTACACAGAAAATTCGGAAATGTAAATGTAGTTTACAAGCTACGACATGCGTAAATATCCTTTCTCTTGTTTTTCTCTAGATACTTTTTGTGTGTAATTTATTCTAAACATTGTTCAATACATTTATTCAAATAACATATAGAAACTTGATAGTGTATAGACATTTTTGCTCTGCTAGTTTTAGCAATATATTATTCAATGATATTTCTCCATTGTTTGTACCTTATAGGCTTTCTGTCTACACAAAGTTTAGAGTTGTATCATGGTTTTACATCAAAAGTAACTATATTGTATTTTATCTTTAGCCCTTTCATAGTATCTCTGGTTCCTTATCTAGTTCCATATTTATTTCTTCTTTTCCAAATAATTAGAAAATTCAGTATTATTTATATCTAACATAGAAAATTGAAATAAATACCAGTGCATTGAATTTTCAATACATTTTGGTATCATTACCCATCACGTCACCTATAATCTTAAATACTTATCTTTGTATTCTCTGTTAAATGATGGTGCCACCCAACCATGAGAGAAGCGATCACGTCCTCTACTCCCTCTGTGCTATATTCCAGAGTCTAGGTAGCAGTTATTTGTCAGAAGTTAGACCTTAGGACCTCTGTCCAGCCTACACTCCCTTCAGGTTACAAAGCTCCACTAGTATTAAACTAGCTCTAGACAACTCTATTTTTTTTACAACAATCTGTTGTTAACCCTTTCCTTTTCTCTTGAACAGAACCCTTTCCCCTTCCCAGAATTTCCTTTTTATCCTCTTGGGGAAGGTAATTGTCATAAAAAATGTCTCTTCCTTTTTACTATGAAATCTTGAAGTTCTTTTACCAAATAGTTAATCAATTACTCAATGTAATTTTATTCATGAGATAGAATTCAAGCTTTACTAAAAAAAAATAATTCATATTCAGTAATATATTTTCACTAACAAATTTAAATATATTTATAAAAACATTTTAGAAATAACATTAAAATTAAATAAAATATTACAAATAATTTAACGTGATAAATCAATTTTCATTATTTTTGTTTTTTATTATAATAATATAATCATATTTAATTATTAAATATAATATTTATTTATATATATATATATATATATATATATATATAAACACAAGAAAATATCGAAATTATAAATATGATAAGCATTGCATCAATTCTATAATCAAAAAATCGTATTAGTATTATGTAGATGAGGTCAAAGGCCTTTCAAATAGATGAGATATGGAACAAAAAGTTCAAAGGTCAACCTGCAATAAATTTTAACTATATTTTTAATTAATGCCATGAGATGGACTAATACTACCTCGAGAGGTGAACCTAGATGATATGCTGGGAAGCACTCAACCGCTTCAAACCAATTACTATTATAAACTTGTCTTGTCTCATCTAGTTAATAATGGTTTGTTTAAAGGCGGTTTAAAGACTTTAAATCGTTTAGAAAGATACATGTGGATCCTTTGGAAAGTTAGCTATATGTTAATTGTAGAAAATGTGTTCACGGGGAAATGTAATTTGTGACAGATATAGGATTTATAAATTCAATAGAAAAGTAATTCGTTAGTTTTCAAATATTCTACACCATCATTGATGATATGTTCCATTAGTGGGAAATTCATCTAGCTCATGATGGTAACATCTACTAAGAAACTAAACATTTAGTTCTAGGTAAATTATATTTAGAAAGACAATATCTAAATAATATATTTAGCTGTTTTTTTAGCAACTTATAAAGGAGGTGAATATGTATTTGTAATCTTTTTAAAAGGATATCAAGTTTCATAGTAATACAAGTGAATATTAGAGTTTTTTATCTTATCTTGTGTGATTACTTTTGATTCATTAATTATGAGCGGATTTAGTAAGATCTAGCTCAGAGGTGAGGATCCTCCAATGAATTGTAGATCAATTGGTATTAGAGAAAGTCGCTTTATGAAGCCCGATCTAATTTTTATTTTTATTTTTTCTGCTTGTTTATTGTTCAATTCAACAGATTTCCACCACATAGAAGAAACACACATAGCTAAGGCCCATCTAGTCATTTTTTAGTCTCAATTCCTCTGCCTCGTCACAACATCTACAACACGCATGGTCACTTTTGTTTCAATCCTTCAACATATTTATAGTTGAGGTACATCCCTGGTGTGCCCTGGGATCGTACCCCACCCAACATCCACATGTTTTAATATCAGAAGAAACATCTAGAGCGGGTTCCCTTTGGAGATGTTTGCTCCCATCCTGCTTTAGTAGGCATCTGCTTCACATTCGTCAGTTTCAACTTTGCAATGTCTGACTCGGGTCATTTGGTGACGTGCCCTCCCACCTGAGTTTATTTAGACACCTACTACTTCACACCTACTTCATCAATAATTAGCATCACATCACATCAACTCCAACAACATCTAAAAATCATTTCAGTCATGGATGAACACTTAAACTAGGAGGTGGAAAGTAGGGGATGTTTTCCATCTAAACCAAGAGGAATTGGGCAGCTAGGCTACTTGGCTCATAATGGTAACATCTAATGAGGAGGGAAACATCTAGTCCTAGGAAAATTATATCAAGAAAAGCAATATCTATACAATTTATTTAGATTTTTCCTATTTGAAAACTACAACAAAGGAGGGAAGTTCAAAATATGTTTTTGTAATTTCTTTAAAACGATATCAAGCCTCATGATAATACAAGTGAATATTAGAGTATTTCATCTTACCTTGTGTGATTGTGTTTGATTCATTAATTTGAAGCAGAGTTTGTAAGATCCAACTGAGAGCTGAGGCTCTCTAAGCCTCACCTTCGATCAATTGTAAATGGATTACTAACAAGAAATTAGTTAGTATTCAAATATTCTACACCTTCATTGATGAAATGGTCCATTATCATTTAAACTATTCAACACCTTCATTGGTGATTTAATCGATGCCAAATTTGAAAGAGAAACCCCTCTCCACGAATTTATTCAAGGGTCTACCTTTAGGATTGGTGGTACATCGTCAAAACCTATACAAGAATTCCATTCCATTACTGGTTATATTTAAATACATAGTCGTACTAACAGAGAACACTAAAGTGATAGTGATACTCACAAGGTAGTCACATTGTACAACATATAACGTTTGTATGAGTAGCGTGCTAGTTATGGGATGGGTATGTTGATGGAATTGTAAATATAGGGATCGTGTGCAGAGGAATTCTCTACCGAGAAAACTTGAGTGTTGTGGAAATCTTGCTCGCAATGGGATTTCACGATGCATACCATATTTGAAACACCATCCACATTTTCCACACGACAAGGAACTAGGAGAGAGCCTTATGCTTGTGTTCCATCTGCATTGATTTGACTAGCAATATAAATTCATCATGACTATTGTAAACAAGAGGCAATGAGCCAGTCCAAGGCGTATTCATGAGCGTTGGGAATTTAAAATTTAAATTTGAAATGCGAGGGATGTTTTCTGACATACTGCAAAAGTATAGTGATAAATTTGATAATATCATGCCAGTTTTACTACGAGTTCCAACATGAAAGTGTAATATCATGTTCAACAGGCATGCATGGTCATGAAAGGTTACTTTACGATGAAATGGGTTGCAGAAATTCATATTCTCGAAGACCCGATCAGAACCCGAAATGACGTTGCCAAAATTTTCCTTGTTAGAATATGCCATACTCCATAACTTAATGATGAGAAATTTCCCGAATACCATCTAATTTAGGGTTGGAATTTCAAAACAGTCTCACTCATTAAATTTTATGGTTTTCACAATTCCTAATTGATCTTCACAATTTGAAGAAATAATCTTGACGATTTTGCAATATTTTTAACTGTATTTTATAAGAAAATCACCGTGTGATGGGAAATTTTCCAATCAAATTCCATCCTATACAAAGTGTTTTCAAACCTCCCTACCGACCTTTATCATTTGAATGAAGGATCTTGATGATTTTGCAATTTTTTTAACTTTATTTGATGGGAAAATCACCCCGTAACAGAAAATTTCCCCATCAAATCCCAACCTTATCAAAGTACTCATTTTGGAAATTGTATTTCCTAATAATGGACTATGAACTACCTACCACTATAGTCTCATCACATGTTTCCCTCGTTGACCATTCTCCCACCCACCATCATCATATTCCCTACCATATTCATAATCCATACATCATGCATTGAAATTTTAATTTTGTTAATGGGTGTGCTTTAGTTGCAATATGTTTTGATTTCGAAATGGGACCATGGTTAGAGGCTTCTCTTGTCTCCGCATTATGCTTACCCGTAGCCACAACAAACTGCTCCCATGGAAAAACAAGATCCTCTGCATTCCAGGATCCTTTGCATCACAGATTCCTCTGCATCCAACCATTTTTATTATATATTTTTCTTTTAATTTAGTCATAAAAAAGAACTCATCCCACGAAAAAAAATCCAAGTCATGAGAATTACAACCAAGAAGCATAGACATAGAAAAATTATCTCTATCTTCACTACATTGAGGAAGAAGATGAAAAGTTGCAACAATGTATAATAAGCCCCCTTTCGAGGAAGACAATAAATAGAGGAGGATTTCCAAGTTTCTGTATTTTTTTCAAGAAAGAAAAGACAATTTCTTTAATTAAAAGGAAGTTGAAAATTACATAAGTTTAGATTCTATTTTCCTCATGTATCATGTTACATTATTACATGCCATGTGTGTTCTATCTTGTGTTTTTAATCATATTTCATTGACCATGAATTGAGGTGGGTGGCATTTTATATGCATATTGAAGTCGATGAAAATGGTTGTGCTTTTATGCTCTTAGCCACCAATGAGGAATTCCTTCACAATTTCGTGTGAGGAAAGAAAATTATTGCAAAAAATAATGTTATCGCATCTAAGGGGATTTTTCATATTTTATTATATGTCGGTACATGTGTTCCAATTAAATACTAATTTTTTTTGTTGGGATGCAAATTCATTTTAGATATTTTTTTTTATGGGTATAGAGAACTAACAATACATTAGTAAATTCATAATGATATATATTTTTATTTTTATTTTTATTTTTATTTTTTATTTTATTTTTTTGTCAAAACTTGAACTTGTATGGAAGGTTGTAATGATTTTGAAAGTGGTTATAAAGTATAATGTATGTTTGAAAAATATGTGTTAAATGGTTAATGTATGTATGCTTATTTTGTTTGAATTTGTATTAAGAATCTTACATGTTACAATTTCTAATTTATTTTGAGAAAAAAAATATGTTTGTTTTGTTAGATTTAGGAGAGATGTTTGATTTTCATGATAATTGGGTCAGAAGAACTCATAAATGTGGAATATAAAACCTGGCACTTTAATAATTGATAATATAAAAATATCAAGAAATTGCATTTAATGAATATATACTAGCCTAAATCAATCTTAACCTTGTATCTATCAAGCGATGAGAGAGATAAATCTTTGGAGGTGCTAACATTTCCTCAAAATTTTCACTCAAACAAAAGCTTTTCACCTCAAGAGATTTCATCCCTCTCAGTGCTTGATATATATAGCGTTAATATGTATCTAGGCTGGTTTTTATATATCTACATGGTATATCTAAGATGGATCCATTTTTCCATCTCTCTCTCCTCTCTCTCCCTCTCTTCCTTCCTGCACTACTCTCTTTCTCTCTCTCACTCTATCTCCATCTCTCCCTTTCCACCCTTACTCTCTCTCCATATTTCTCTCATTATGTGTTTATTCTTCCTTCTGTTTCTATCCCCCTCCAATTCCATCTCTCTCTCCTTCTCTCTCTCAATTCCTCTGTCTTTTCCTACCTCTCTCTCCCTTTCTCTCGCACCTCCCTCTATCTATCCCCCCATCTCTCTCTCACTCGCTCTATCTCTCTCACTCGCCTCCAACCAAATTTATTATATCCCTCCCTATCTCCTTCTTCTCTCCCATTCCATCTCCATCTTGTGTCTCCCCTTTCTCTCTTTCCTTCTCCCTCTCTCCTCTCCTTATCTCTCTTTTTCCTCTCCACTCTCACTCACTCTCTCTCTCCACCTCTCACACCCCCTCTCTCTCCATCTCTATCTCTATGTCTTTTCTTCCCTCTCTATCTCTCTCCCCGTCTCTCTCTCTCTCTCTCTCTCTCTCTCTCTCTCTCTCTCTCTTCCATTCATATGATCAAGAATTTCCACTCTATTCTACCACTGATATATACAATGTCTAATATATTTTACGTTTTAATTTTTTATTATGAAATGAGTTATGGTTTTTGGGCATGTGATATTGATAAGAAATTGTATTGGCCTATGTTATTGTAACAAAACCTATTTACAAGCTAATAATATTTATAGTAAAGTGGGGGTGGATATCCATGGTCAAGAAACTTGTTATATTGTATTTTTATTGTAAGTATTATGCCTTTATGTGCTTATTAATTAAATTTAAATATGGTATTGGAATTATTATCAGTCCATAACAAGGAAAGACTCTAAAAATCAATTTGTTTGTTGACCATTTTTAGTTTAGCATTCACCAATGTAAATTATAATGTTTAAATTTTAAAATAAATATATATTTTCCAATATAATTAAAAATAATAATTTTCCATTGGACCATAACTAAAGGTCTTATAATTGATTTTTCACATTAAAATGTCATGTGGATAACTAGCTTACATATTTTATTGCATAATTTAGGGATATGATTGTAATATTCATGCATTTTTTTTAGATATTTGTCTAGTGGTTTTTTATTCTTTTAATAAAAGCTTTGCAGGAAACCAAAAAAATATATTTGAAAATAACTTATACTCAAGAAAATAACGTATTTACCATGAGTTACTTCCCACCGTAATTTAAGGAAGTATTTACATAAAAAATGGATAGAAATAAGATGTAAAAAATATACATGCAATAGTTACTTCCCACCATTATTTATGTTTTCTTCAGTACTTATGTAAGAGTAATTTATTAGTTCCAAGATTATAGGATAAGAGCATAATTTCTAACTTGAGTTGGAGGGGAGATAATAATTTCTAACTTGATTTAGAGGGGCTAAGCTACATTGCCAAACAAAATTACCATATAACTAGATGAATTTTATTTTTTTATTACTTTTGACTTTTTACTATTAATCGAGTCAAGATTTAAATCATCTCCCCCATTGTAGGCTCTATATTACTTTTAAAGTTTTATTTTTTTGAATTGAATGGACATATAAATGTCAAATGTTTATGTTAAATGTTAAACATTTATGCCTACACATCTACTCGTATACTTGGTCGGCTCAATAATTTAACATACCAATATAATGCTAGTATTCATAATTTTTTATATCTATAGTATAAAAATTTATTACAATAAATTTATTTAACTAAAAATATATCATTTTAATATATATATGTGTTCAAGTCCTCTATATATCATAAGCTCTCAGAGCTAGGCGGTTGTTTCACACATATAGTGGTATGCCTGGGCTGGGAATTCCGCGTCGCGTGTGAAAGCTACTTCGATGTTGCCGATTCCTTTGATTTGTTGAATATATATATATATATATATATATATATATATATATATATATATATATATATATATATATATATATAACTTAAGTTTTCATTACCTGGAATTTTCAAAATTACATATGAGATACATCAAGATTCACATCTTTCCCTAACTATGTCTTTGGCTTCAATACTCTGACAAATAAATCCATAGTACAATGTCATCCTCAAAAAAACCAATAAAGGTCTAAAAATGATTGTAATTATACCAACCAAAAACAATTATAAACCAACAAGAAGGGATCAAGAGAAAGAATTTGAGAAGGCTAGGAGTCTAACAAGGTCACCAATTCTCGATCCTGTGCACTGGTTCTAGTAGGGTGTGATATCTTTCCCTCACATTGGAAATGACTCTCCAAATGTGCTAGTTTAACATCTAATCTTTCCAAACAATATTTTTGGTGCATTTAGATCCTATTTCCCTCACATTGGAAATGACTCTCCAAATGTGCTCATTTAACATCTAATCTTTCCAAACAATATTTTTGGTGCATTTAGATCCTCCTAATATCATTGAGAAATAAAATTATGTCATCCTTGTTTTCCTTTTTTTTCTCCAAAACTTGGGCTTAAAAAGTATTCAACTCCTAATGCAAAGTAAAAAAATGCATATATTGGTTTCTTCATGCCCTATTTTTCCTAAGTTAGAAAAGCCAATTGGATACTTCAATAATGAGATTTGTATCAAAATAATCCTAACGGTCAAGTGCCACCTGGGACTCTAACTATCAAAAGTTCGCTTCGGTGTGAGGGGAATTCGATGCATGATAACGGGAGGATTCCTCTTGTGCCTGAGATTGCATACAGATCCAACAATCAAAACTATGAACACCCCCCTCTCCAAATGGACCCCGTCAACAAAGCATACATTGCCTAGTTGTTGGTTTTCGGACTATCCTGGTAACTAAGAAAAACCCGAGAAGAAATTCACTTAGGGTTTGAAACCCTCCTGCTTTAGGTGAATCGGTTTGGGCTCCGTTTCACCCTAGGGCGTATATTCTGGTAATAATGTTAATTTAAGAAATATTTCATTTAAGAAAATAAATAATGCCAGATTATGGATATGAAAGTGTGTTGTTAAAAGGAAGAGAGGTTAAGCTTTGGGGAAGTGAAGTTATAATAATTAAAAGATCAATAGTTACAAGAAAAACCTTAAGTATGCAATGAGAAAATGAGAGGAAAAAAATTAGAAATGAACATGACCAAGAAAAATAAAAATAAATGAAGTGTTGATTGTACTTGGATCTTTATTTACTAACTACGCATCATGATGAAAAATAATGAAATAGTATAATATCAGGTATTATTACATTCCATTCTCCCTCAAAAGACAAGCATTGAGAAGATGTTCATTCAATGATAATATGAATATATGAAAACAAACAAATCCTCTAATTGTTGAGAAAAAAAAGTGTTAATCAAGTCAACTACCAATTTGTCAACAAATATCTTGATTCAAGTAAAAAATAACAAAAAGAGCATACACTGGTGCAATATGTATATCTACATGACATATTGTAATAAAATGATCAAGATAACACAATATCAGACAGTTGATCGAGTCAGCAGAATGAATGATAAAATAGGCGGGATGGAAAAGCTCCTCCAACAAACTTTTTCTGACCAGCTCTCCAACAACACGTAAATGCCCGGGTCCAATGCTAAAGACCCAGCACCAGTGTCTTCTTCAGATGCATAACAACTTTGTCTTTTATAAATTTTGATGCTTTTGCAATTTAGAAATGAATTTTCCTTTTGTTATAGGAATGCAAAAACTGCAGCAATAGGACAGATAGCACATGAGAAGTTTAGACGTATGAAACAATTTCAGTTCTGGAATGCTTATCATGCATTTAGATGGGCCGACAAACTCCCGTCTCTCAAGGCATGTATTGAGGCCAAAGTCTGACTTTTATATATTATGTAGCCTGCTTTTTAAATATAAATAGAAAATGGAATGGACCCAACGAATTAATAAAAAAAAAAAAAAAAACAATCAGCAGCAAAGTGTTTGTTAGTTAATTAAACAATACAATGTGTAAATATATCCATCCTAATACCTATGACAATCTTAATATATGATAAGATCATGAATTAAGTGAATTAAGTAAAGTAATGTAGTATAAACAAGCAATCAGATTTATGCTCACTACATCAGTGTATACACACAAAATAAAATAAAAAAGAAAAATAAAAACTAAAAAAATATTGTTTTCAAATTACATAACCAAAGATTATAAAATTATTAATTATTAGTTTATGCAACCAGTGCAATGAGAATGTAAAAAATCATAAATTTGCTTAGCCTCCAAAACCATCTCCTCTCTCGAATGAGAAATTAAGATTTTTATATACAAAAATATTGTTAACTATATTACGTTACTATTACATAACTATTGGTTTAATATCATAATGTAAAGGGACAAACAAATAATCTCCTAATAATTTTTGTAATCTCCCTATCCCAAAATCATTTTTTTTAACATAACTTTTCCATGCACCTTTATTCTTGAAATGACTTTCGAAAAAACAGTAAGGAAAATAATTCGGTAAAACCTCATACCTGATGCTCTTTTTATAATAAATGTAAATATTCGATGGCTCTCACAGTAAACGGTCATAAATCCTCCTCAACAGGTAATAATATTCATAGCTTCTAAAAATATATTTCGCATATATGAATTGATCGCATGTGACCCTCAACTAGAATATTAACGAAGTTGAGATAAATATTTTTTCAAAGATGAATTTATAGTGAAGAAAAACCTAAAATCCCCAACCAAGGTGTGGGATTAATAATGTCTAGATATTATAGCCACTTTAAATAAATGGTTCTCCTTTTAGATCTTAGATCAAGTGACGATTAGGGAGTTATTTAATCTATGGAATCCCATTTGTTGAAATGGTGGATTAACCTCTTTTCCGTTGGCCCGATGACATTTGTGCGTGTGATGTCAGGTTGTGGTCCTCATGCATAAGATTAATACAGAGATTAGATATAATGTTTTGAAGCCTTCGTTTGTTTTAATAAATATTTTATATTAAAGCCTCCACTTAATGCAATACGCATATTTTTAATGTTATAAATTGTTTAATACATGATTGTACATTCTGCATACTGGTTCAAGAGTGTCATAAAATACCCGGGTAATATCGTGTAAATATTTATAGGTTTTTGTTTAATACAATATGTTTTGTTCCTTACTATAATGCCATTTCATGAAAAGTTTTTAGTAAGTAAACTTACATTCTTTCTGATATGGGAGATTTGGCTTGCTAGGACATTCCTCTCGGGACATTCCTTTCCGGATTCCAGCGGTTTTTACAGCTATTATGAAATGGATTGTGGATCGGCCTAATCCTATTAATGTGATTGTGGATGCTTCTTTCCGCATCAGGCCACATGACATCTCCCTTCCCGCTCTCTTTTTTGATGGTGCATCACATGAGGGGATAATTGGATGCGGAGCATGGATCAAACTGTCTAAACGTGAAAGGATCCACATTCACTAGAATGGGGGCCCGGGATCCAATAATAAGGCTGAGGTCATGACACTTTGGGGCGGTCTCTTTGCTGTCTCTAATCTTCAGGTACAGGTTCTAAATATTTTTGGGGATTCAAAAGTGGTTATCGGATGGGTGACCGGATCTTCCTCCATCACAAATCCGCTTCTTCTGGGTTGGCTTCAAAGGATTAAGAGAATGTGCAACAGGCTAAATTCTCCCCCAATCCACCACATTTACAGGGACATCAACACTCGAGCGGATGGCCTCTCCAAAATGGGACTCAATGCCAAATTTGGGATTATGCACACTGCCCAACACTGCCCATTTTTTGGATGGAGTACAGGTCTGGGAGGATTCGATCCCAATGCCATAACAATTTTCTGACCCTGTTATGTCTCCTTTTTGCTTGCGATATGTTTTGGTCTCTATTTCAAGCGAGTCTGTCTACACCGGTCATCTTGCAGGCCTGTATATCTCATGTATTCTTAAAATCATCTAGCTATATGGCGTGCCTGTCTATAACAGTTTACAGTCTTCAGTTTTTTTTGTTTCTGCAAGCGAGTCTGTTGGTATATCTCAAGCGAGCCTGTTTCAAACAGCTTACAGTCTTCAGTTTTGGTTATATATCAAGCGTGCCGGCTCCCAACGTTTCCTTTTATATGAAAAATCTACCGAGCCTATCGGTCCATATCAGTATTTCTATATTTGCATGGACAGAATCTCCCCTCCCGATAGGATTATTTTCAAGGAATTCAAGTGAGCCTCGTCATTCCGTCAAGCGAGCCCGCATATCTCACTGAAATCATTATATCAAGCGAGCTGGACCAGTGGAACAAGCGAGCATGTTTCCCATGGTTATATAACAAGCATGCATGCACAGGAAATCCAATTTTTCATACAGGAAGGGCTATCTGATCTTTTGATACACTAATAGTTTATCATACTTCTTTTTTAGGATTTACTAGCCATGCATCTTACATTAATTGCATTATTATGCTACTAGATCATTGTAACCTTTTGTTCAGGATTGATCTCAATAGGCATGGACTGTGAATCACTTGGAAGGGGTTGATTTTATTCCCCCTTATATTTGGCAGCTAGTCAACGTCAAATTTGCTTATTCCTTCTTTGAATCTGCAATTTTATTCTAACTGTGCTATGTGGTATCTTCTCGCTGTATTTTACAGCTAAGAATGTATGTTGTCAATGAACTGGTATATCTAATATATGCAGTGTTTTTTTTTCTTCTGAAAAAAAAGTAAACTTACATTACTCACCTATGCATTAAACCTAATAAATTCTTGAAATTATAAATAAAATCATAAGTTCAGGAATACATCTATATAGATAAATTCAAATTTTTATTGAAATTTTGAATATGATTTAAAAATTATGTTTTCTAATATGTATTACAAATATTTATGCGTATATATTTAAGAAGAAAACTCCCTTAATCACTCAGCACCAAAACTTTAAATATTATTCATATATGCTTTTTCCCCTTTTTTGTGGACAACTTTCTCATTTTTGTGGAAGATAATAATAATCTTTTAATTATATTTAGTTAGATGTGCTACTTAGGAATGCAAGTGTTATATTTAGTGATGTGCATTAGATAATGAGGTTAACCTTTAGTTATTGTGTTTTGATTTATATGTTATTAATAAAATTAAAATCATAATAAAATAATACATATGTATATATATGGATTGTGATATTCCTTAAATTATGTCACTTATATCATTAATCTCATTTATCATTCTTTAAATTTTATTTTATTCTATTTTATTGATTCTCTCTTTTTCATATGACTAGAAATAAGCGATAAAAAATTTACCAAATTAAATAAAGCTGATAGAAAAATAAGAGATTTGGGAGAAACATCTAGATCTAGATCTCACTGAGTATGGTTCTTCCCTGTGAAGCACCAAGAAAAACAAACCATATGTCCTTTGTTGGACATAGAGTCATTTAAATCAAGGATGAAATATATTGTATCAACATCATGGTATGAGCGTAAAAAAATTGAATATTAATAGATATAAATAAATGTCTTATAAATTTTCCTATTATGTCACGAGTATTGCTTTCATCATTGATAAAGATTGACGTTCAAATTCTTGGTGATTATGTCACGAGTATTGTTTTCATCATTGATAAATATTGACGTTCAAATTCGGTGATAAGGCTAGAAGCTTACTGGCTAATCTGCTTAGTTTATCTTATGCCTTATTTACAAACGTGTGGAAGACACAGGTGTAATTTCTTTGTCATGATCAACTTCACCATTGGATGCACCGTAGGGTTTAACCAATACCAACCATTGATCGATTTCCATCACCATTGGATGCACCGTAGGATTTAACCAATACCAACCATTGATCGATTTCAAATTCTTCATTAGATCATTTCAAACCACAAGGTGTGTATTAATGCTCGAAATTGAACGTGGGTCATTTGTTGTCTGGAGATTTAGGGAAGGTGTTAGATTCCTTTTTAATTGTAATTTGAATTTTTTTTTATTTGTGTGGTTTCTCATAGTTCAATTTTCTGATGATATATAGTGGACAATTCGAGGTTTTCTTCAAATAATTTCAAATTTTTTAGTACATAATTGTAATATTATCATAATTATATCATCAAACTATAATGGAAACAAAACATATAGAGAGTTAAAATAGGAGAAAGAAACTTTAAAAGCATCTTTTTTTATCTATGTTGGAAGATGCATCATTATCATAATTGTAAGGAAAATAAGTATGGAAAAATGTTAAGGATGGAAATTTATTTTAAAGTTTAGAAATCTTGGTAAATCCGACTAGTACATAATATGCAATTTGTAAACTGTTTGCCAATGGTTTTGTAAAAGTATTCAAATTTATAATAATTTTATATAGTCTCTATATAAAATTTTGGCGTATTTTTAAGGTAAAACAATTGTATACTATAAAAATTTGGACTAACAATTTTTAGAAAAAAATAGGAATTAACAATTTATTTTTTTTGGAAAAAAACATGGAAATTATCCCACTTGTGAATATTAGCCCCTAAAAAGTTTCCCCTCGAAAATGAAAATAAGACACACAAACCCTTCATTTTTTTATCTAGGAGGAGAAAAAGAAGCTTTGAATCTAGAAAACATGTAAAGCATAACCTTTCCTAAAGTGAGATTCCTTGCATCTTAAAGTTTAAATTGACCAATAACAATAATGAAACCAAGGTAATCACATGAAATACTAGAATATGGGTTAATGATCTCAATTGTTATTCGTATACAATTCATTTATTTATATTTTGTAGAGAATAGCGTGGTAATTATGATAATGATTTAGGGCACATTGATCATACATTATAATATGTCTCATTCTTCATAAGATCATTTTAAATCCAAACATAAATTATGCATGTTTACAATTAATGATTAGGAAATTGCATAAGTCATAGTACTAATTAAGATTAAGATTGACAAGAATGACTTTCATTTCAAAATAAGGTTTATGAAAATGGCACGAGAAGAATGTTAGTTCTCAGATTGTCCTAGTAACTAAGAAAAGAATGAGAAGAAATTCACGAAGGGTTTGAAACCCTCTCATTTTAGGTGAATAGGGTTGGCATACCTTTCCCCACATGGGGCATTCATTGGTAATACTTTTAATTAAATAAATATTTCCTTTAAGAAAATAAATAAGGCCAGGTTATTGATATAAAAGTGTGTTGTTAAAATGAAGAAAGCTTAATATTTGGGGAAGTGAACTTATCATAATTAAAAGAACAATAATTACAATTAAAAAATTAAATATTAAATGAGAAAATGATAGGATACAAATTAGAAACTAATATAACAAAGAAAAGGAAAAATAAATGAAGTGTTAACTATACTTGGATCCTTATTTACTAACCATTCATCTTATGAAAATAATGAAATAGTATAATATCATGTATTATTACATTCCATTCTCTCTCAAAAAGACATGGATTAGGAACATGTTAATTTACTGATAATATGAATATATGAAAACAAGAAAATCCTTTAATTAATGTGACAAATAATTCACAGATGTTTTTCTATTAATTAAACAATACAACATACACATTTCTCAATCCTGATGCATATGATAATATTAAAATATAAGAGGATATTGAATTAAGTAAGTTAATGTGGTATAAACAAGAAATCAGTTCTATTATATAAACGATAAATTACATCAGTGTATAAACACAAAACAGAACGAGGAAGGAAAAGAAAATTTGAGGAAAAATTGTTTTCAAATTACATAACCAAATATTATAAAAGTGTTAATGATCAACCTGTACAGGAAATGTAGTCATATTGTCAAAAATTATAAATTTGTTCTAGCCTCCCAAACCATCCCCCTTCTGGAATAAGAAATAAAAAATTTTTATATTGAAAATATTGTTAACTCTCTTGCATAACGATTTGTTTAATATCATAATGCAGAGCGACAAATGAATAATTTATAACTTCCCACCCTCCCCTACATGATCTTAAAAAAATGTCTAATTTATTGTTTTGCCTTTTCTCTAGTGCTAATTCATTGTAACCTAATTCCTTCCTGAAACAAATTAGAGTTGGTGCTTTCTGATAACTCTTAACAACTCTTAAAATTAATAGTAAATGTTTTTTTCTTTACTTAGTCAACATTTTCTGTAACATAATGTACCTTTATTCCTAAAATGACTTTCCAAAACACTATAAGGAGAATAAATGGGTAAACCACATACGTTGTGCTCTTCTTTAAATAAAAATATTTCTTGTTCTAACTCTTGCGGTAAATCTGGGTAAACCCTTTATAATCAAACTCTCAAATTTGTTTTATGTAAATATATTTGATGGATCTCACAGTAAACTACCATAAATCCTCCTCATCATGTAATAAAATCCCTAGCTTCTAAAAATATGTTTTGTATATATGAATTGACTAAGGTGAACATGACTTGAAATAAACCCCTCATCCAGAACATAACGAAGCTGAGATAAATATTGTCACAAACATGAATTTATAGTAAAGAAAAACCCTAAAAATCCCCCCAGCCAAGGTGCGGCCTTAATAAAACCTAGGGATTATAGCAACTTTAAATCAATGGTTCTCCTTTTACATTGGGTGAGGAATATGGGGTGGTTTAACGATTGTTTACTCACCCGATGCAATCCCATCGGTCGATATCGTTTTTTTATGAAGGGTTGTTGATTCATATTGGGTGGGAAGATAATGGTGGATTAGCCTCCTTCCTTTGGCCCGATGACATTCGCACGTGTGGTGTCGTATCATGCGCCTCATGAATAAAATTAATATGGAGCTTAGATATAAGTGTTTGAAGGCTTCATTTATTTTAATAAAATATTTTATATTAAAGCCTCCACTTAATTCAATACACATTTTAAATGTCATAAACTTTTTAATACATCATTGTACATTCTTCATACTAGTTCAAGAGTGTCATAAAATACTCATGTAAATGTTTATAGGTTTTTTTCTTGATAAAATATGTTTTGTTGCTTAATATAAAGCCTTTACATGAATATTTAAAGGTTTTAGTAATTAAATTTGCATTACCTTCATGTAAGAAAATATTTTGTTTGACTTAGTGCTTTAGTCAAATCGAGAAATTAAAGTTTCCACATCAATAATATGACTCAAGTTGTAGTTAGGGGGGAGTGACATGGCCAAGTCACTTAGTTAAGTCATTCAATTAAAGTTTGCGGGAAATAAGTAGGGTTGTGCATGGGTTGATTGCTTAGATCTAAAAAATCTAGTGGAGTTATAGTTAGTGAAACTCAATTATCTAAGCTATAGTCATGAATATAGTTAGTATTATTTTAGATGAGTAGTAGTAATTGTTGTTATCTCACTCGATCTCTTTGTTAACTAGTCAATTTACTAAAAATATCTCTAGTCATGCACACAATTCAAATTGCCTAGTTGAGGTGGAGGAGAAGGCACATTGTAATCATCAATTGTATACTATTGATTGTACAAGTTTTGCATTAGATCAGGTGACCAATTTCTCTTAGATTTGCGCAAGGGAAAATAAGAGATTCCCTCTAGGTTTTAGGGGGCTAATTTCCTCTGAATTGTGCAAGGAAATAGGAGGAAGGGTGAGGTCTATTTTTTTCTAAGTGTTGGTTAGAGAAGGCAAAGCAAGAGGAGATTAGTATTGCAAATAGTATGTTCAAACCTTCAAGGATTGAAGTTGTCATTTTAATAGATCCATATTGTCATATGATTTAATACAAAAATCGTAGGAGGGGATTTTCCTAGCCGGGTTTCTCGAGGAAAAAATACTTTGTTCATTGTGATTGAATGATTGTATGCGTTTATATTGTATGTCTTCCTTTATGCATGATTGCATGTGTTTCTATTTTATGTTTTCGACTAAATTCATTAACAAATGCAAGTCAAGCTATTCCTACACCACCTACACAAGAAATCGATAAATTCTTGAAATTCTAAATAACATCACAAGTTCGTAAATACATCTATGTAGGTAAATTCAAATTTTTATTGAAATTTTGAATATCATTTAATAAAATTGTTGTGAATCTAAGTAAATTTTTAAAAAATTTTTAATAATAACCTTTTTGAAATTTCAAGAATGTTTTGTCGAAATATATGAGTTTCAAATTTATTTTGACTAATGATTTTATAGTACATTTGAATAGTAGGAAAAGTGAAATACTTTATTTCGTTAATTTTTATTTACAAAAAATATTTGAAATTCAATTTTCCATTTATCCACGGCTGAGTCCTCAAAACTTTAAAAAATATTTGATAAGTTCCTTACGCAAAGGGTGATTTTACCAAATTGTGAAGTATATGATTTCAATACAAGTTGGGAAATCCTTTAAATATTTAAATGGAATTTTTAAATATTTACTTCCATGTTTTACGTCATAATTTACGAGTGGTAACATTTCTAAGAATATGTTTTATAATATGTATTACAAATAAAAATTCATATATATTTACTAGTTATGGTAATAATATCTTAATTGTGCTTATTTATATGTGTTATTTAGGGATGAAAAATACTATATTTAGTTATGTACATTAGTTAATGTTATAACCTTTAGTTGTTGTGTTTTGATTTATATGTGATTAATAAAATTAAAAATCATAATAAAATAACACATATGCATATCTATGGATTGTGACATTCCTTAATTTATGTCACTTGTATCATTAACCTCATTCATCATTCTTTAAATTTTATTTTTAGTACTTTTTCTTGATTCTCTGCTTTTTCATGTGACTAGAAATAAGTGATAACAAGCTCATGAAGTTAAATAAGGATGGAAGAAAAATAGGAAAAAGTCTAGTGATAGAGAGAAAAACATAGTTTTTTTTAGGGAGCGTCGGATTTGGGAGCAACATTAGCCATGGAAAAAGGAAGAAACTCGAACAAGGACCCACTCACCCACACAATAGCCCAAATATACTTTTCAAAGTGAGTAGAATCTCAAGCCAAACACTAGAATATAGCCACAACCACAAAGAAAATGGCAGTGTTTATGACACATTTCATCGGCTAATACCCAAAGTCCCACATTGTTGAAACCAAAACATGGGGTTCTCACAACCAATGCTCACAAAGAGTCTTGATATACCCCCTTCTAGGATGAGAAAGTAAAAATTTCCTAGAGAAATCGACATGACATGTCTTACTTATAGAGAACACAATAGGATAATTGGCCACAAAATGAGAAAAATAATGAGCAGAGGACAACCAAACCTCCAAAAACCAAGAAAAACCTTAGGATGGGGCCACAAATCGAAGCTTAAGGAGCATACCACCGTGAATCAATACAAAAACCCAAAGTCGTAAAAAAACTCTAAATTGACCTTGCTAATGAAAAAAAGATCACTCGATCGAAGCTTTGTCCGACTAGTAATTCCCTTCACAAGAACTAGATCAACCACAATTGCTAGAGATAGGGAAAAAACTCTAACAAAATGAAGTCAATACAATCAAACTCTATGAGAAAGAAACATGGTTCCTTCAAAAAATACCTAGACCGCTACGATACCATATAACGCACCACGAAATACCAAAATTACATGAGTTCCTAAAATTGACAAGGAGAAACCACGAATATTATCTAAATCACCCGAAGAGCGTAAAAAGTCATTGTAGTTTTTTTTTAGTAGCACCTTGGACTCATTGACGGCACAAAAAATTCCCTTCTCGCAAGATTACCCCACCCCCTAGACATTATATGCTCCTATGATATTTTATATTTCTCAACCCTCACATACAAAAAAGTTTGTGTACAATTTAACGACATCCGTAACTTCGGGGGGGCCTTCAATAAAGCAAGAAATCCATCCACTATTTTAGCCATGAATAAAGCTAATTTCATCCTAGAATCACCTTTTTTCTTAGCTACATTTCCTAATTTACCAAGCTAGTGGAGGAGAGGGTTAATCCCAACCGCATCGTAGCTAAAAAATCTCGTAACCTTAAATAGAAATTCCCCCCCCACTCTGGAGATGTGAGGAGAAGAAAGTTAATGCACCAACTAGTGAGCATTTGAGGTATATTTTTTATGCATATTATCATCTTGTAGGGGGAATGCAACACCACACCATCCATTAATATCCTCGAGAGACGACAAGATGGTGGACGCCTCTCCTAATATCCAAATTTTCCAAGTTGATCACTCCAATACGTGCGTGTTTTCTCGCTCTCCACATTAGAGTGTAAATAAGCATATGAATCAAATCTCTCAACTTTAGGGTAGGTAAAATTATAATAAAAAGTTGGTATTTTGGTATGTAATATTAGTAAGGAGATTTGTTGCCTTATTTCTAGACACCGAAAATTAGAGGTGAAAAATATAATGGATCAATCCGAGTACCGATTGAAAATGGGAAATAATAAATTCCATCCTCAAAATTTTACATATCTTCCCAACCAAGGTTCCATTTATCATTTTCTCGACAGCAGTAAATCACTAGCCGGGAATCCCTATATACCAACAATTTTGAAATACCCATCTCAATATCTACCATTAGGCCCCTTTCTAACATGAGGAATTTCACCATATGGTTACTAGTACAAGCTAAATGGATGAGGAGCCAAATCCCTCCACCTTCTTCATTCACACCATAAAGTGGAGTGTTGGTTTTGTTTCCATAAGCTTGTTAGCTATCACAAATTGTTGTTCCTTGCTATATATTTCTAAGTCTATGAGGTCCTCATGGTAACCTTGACATCTTCTACCAAGTATCCCGCCAAAAATATATTATTTTTTCCATCTTTTTATTTCCTAGAAGGCATGTCACTAAATTAAATTATGATTGTTTCTGGGAAAGATTCCGCATTGAAGAGCACAGAGAAGGTCATTTTTGGTGCGCTTTATTGACTTGTAATGAATAATTTATGTAGTTTTGGTTGCATATATGTTTTCATAGCTCTTATCCCTCTTCAACAAATGCCTCTATCACAACTTAGCTCCCATCACATTATTGAAAATATTTGGGTCCCTTGGGCCTAGACCGCCTACACGTTTTTGGAAGGCATATCTTGTCCCATGCCACCAATGACCACTTATTTTTCTTCCTCACCCCCTCTAAAGGAAATATCTAAAAATGGAAGTCATGGTTTTTAGAATCATTTTTTTGGGCCACCATCACTAACAATTGATAAACTGGAAGAGCGATTAACAATTATTTGAGAAATACAACATGACCTACCCAATTCAGAACTCAAAATTCTTTATCATGTCTAATTTAGAAGCCAACCTTTGAAGAATATTCTACCAAAGAAACCGACCGGAGAGAATTGGCCACCGATGGAGCACCCAAATATATTGAGGGTGATGAACCTATCATAAATTATGAAATTTTAGCCTCATGACATTGTATTTCCCCACTCATATTGAAGAATAATATATTTTATTTGTCCCCATTAATCAATGTACCTAATGATTCCATGAAAAAAAATCAATATTTAAGACCCAAAGCTTCCTTTACCATGGATAAGGAAAATACTAAGATATCATCCACAAATTGTTGGTGTATAAGTGGAAGGTCATCTCCATTCAACCTTAAGCCCCTGAATATTTGATTAGTGGCCTTTCCTTTTTAAGATACCTTTTGAGGCCTTTCGCTACTAGAATGACCAAAAAAATGGGGAAATTGGATCTCCCTAAAGAGGCCCCTAGAGGGGAAATGAGGAGAGACATTAAACAAAATGGATTAAAATGGGGTGGATATCAAGGAAAAAATCCAAGCTACCTAATACGAAGAGAAGCTAAAGGTGTTAAGAGTAGACACAAGGTATCTTCGCTTAATTGGACCATATGAACTAGAGAGATCAAGCTTAATCAACATTCTAGATTTTTTTTATTTTTTTTATTTTGTCAAAGAATGGATTACCTCATGGGCCATAATTATACCATCCAATATTTTCCTACCCTACACAAATCTATTTTGTTCGAGAGAAATCATGTCCTTAAGGAGTGGCTTTGAGGAAGTTAGCAATCACAGAGGCGATGATCTTATAATACACATTACAAAGATCTATGGAGAAAAATTCACTCGAATCATGTGATTTACCAACTTTAGGAATTAAATTAATAAAGGTAGCATTTATACTTTACCATACCTACTTGGTTCGCTGACACTCCTCCACCAAATCATGAAATTCTTGATCAAGAAATGAACATCAAGCTTGGAAGAAGCCTATGGTGAAACCATAAGGACTAAGAAACTCATTACTAGGCATCACCATCATCACCTTTTTCTACTTCCTAAAAAGTGACCTCTCGCATAGAGGCTTCCCTTCTATTATGGGAGAACCAAACTAGGGATATGTGTCGTGATGTTCCTAATCACAACTTCCTTATTAGGTTAAGGATTAATAGAGAGGGATCTGTGAATAATAGACCAGCTTCCCACTCTATGTCTTTTTGATGAACCAAACATTTCCCATCACTTGAAGAGAGTGAGAAAATCTTATTATTCTATGGGTGTTTTATCATGGCCTTATCGAAGAATTTTTATTTTTTTCTCTCTCTCTAAGCCACTAGATTCGTGACTTCTACTTCCATAGAATATACTCCAATTTTTTTATGTTTTTCTAGTTTATTAAGAATAATACCTTCATATCATAAGCAAATCTTTGGATCCCCCATTAATAAATTTCTTTTTTATTTGTTGCATCCTATTATCCATAACTTGCTTCTCTACAAATATGTTTCCAAATTTCTTTCTATTCTAATACTTGACCTTCAATTTAGATTCCTTTAGTTTTAACTAAAAATTGTCCATCCTCTTTACCCCCCTAAATTCGAATCTCTTTCCCCATCATCCTTGGGCTCTCTCCTTGAACCCCATGTCTTGTAACCGTAAAAATCTCCAACTTGAAGAGATGATTGCAGGACCCTCTTTCAAGTCTAACTCCAAATGGATTGGCCAATGATCCGACCCAAGTGTGGGTAAAATAGATACCTCCATAAAAAAAATCCTTACTCATTAATGTTTCTGACATCATCAATAAATTTATCCTACTAGCCACTTGGTTTCTTCCTCCCCGCCAATTATTCCAAGTGAAAATCCCATTATTTTTTTTTACATCTACCATTAGAAGATCGTACATCGTGTCCTAAAAATGTTGAGAATATATGTCAACTCAAATTACCCATCATTTATTTTCTTATAAAGAGTTAATTAGGTTTAAATATCCACCCACTATCTAGATCTCATCCAAATAAATGGATCAAATGGTCCTAATACTTCCCAAAATATTTCCTTCACTATCACAATATGAGGCTTGTAGACCATCAAAAGACACCCTTGTTCCCTTGAGACAATAAACTGGAAACACATAAAGATGATATGGGGGAAGGCTATACAATCTAAAAAAAATACTTCTAAATGGTTCCATAAAATAGCTAATCCTCAAACACTACCTTTACCATCCACCAACATTACCTTACACCCCTTCCAACAATGTCCTCAAAGCAATAGTTTGAATTTTATCACAGAAACTTTATTTTCCCGAATCAAGACCATGTGAGGCTTTATCCTTAGATACTATATCCCTAAAATATCATTCCTTCCCCTAGATATTAGGCCAAAAATATTCCAAGATAATATTCTCATTGAAGAAGTTATTTAATGGAGGAAAAAAGACTTTTAAGGGTTAAAACTTGCCTAGAATCAAAGTCTCCCTCCCCTACCTCTCGAAATCATTGCTTGGGTGTATTTACTCCCATTTTTTTCTTCCTCACTTCTAGATTCATCCCCTTTTTTTTGACTATCGCATGTGTAAACTCATAGATCCCATGATGAAGAAGTTTCTTTGCCAACTTCATTCACTCTATTTTCCTTCAATCTTCGATAGATATGTTGGAATTGATGCAATTGGATTTCAAAAGCCTATGAGGGGTGATTATTTCGTGAATCATTTAGAAGGTTTGGTAGAACATGTTCATCATGGATGATATATATGACATATTCCTTAACTTTCGCTTCCTTTGGTTCCCATGCAGTACCTCCGTAGCTTTGTTTAGTTGACAACAACGTTATGGATTTTAACTTAGCTTTGATTTTTTTGTTAATTATCATTCTCCGTTGAATCCAAATTAACAATATCTTGGGGTATTCTCATGTATCTCTAGGAGTCTTATAGCACTACATATCTATTCCCTCCTAGAGGAGGGTTTACTTATGGATTCGTTTGGATATTCCTAGGTTTTCAAATCGGTTTTCAAAAAACGAGTTGGAATCCATTAGGGGTTATCCCGATGATTTATTCATTGTTTATCTCCTTTAGATGAGTTGGAAATACCTAAAGATATGTTCATAATTGTATGCCACCGAAAATGGAACAACATGTGTTCATAGTCTAGATATTGATGTCAAACCTCGACATGGTAATTGAGTTCAATCAATGCTAGCAAAGGCTCAAGTATGTCCATATATATATACAGATCCATGCATATGAAACATATTGAACCCACTTGGTACCCTCAAAAATATCAATGAATGATACAATGGCATTAAAAAAATTCTTTCAAGTATTGCAATCTCCCAAAATTATTTTTGGTGATGAGAACAATTGGATTCAATTTAGCATATCTAGAAACTACTCCATTTTGTATAAATCCCTCCAAATAATGAATGTATAAAACCCGTAGTACAAAAAAATAGGGTCCAAATTTGAACAACTCTATTGAAATTCTCCAAGCTATGAAAAATCACTATGAAGAAGCCCTTGGCTCCCAATTTTAGATTGATTTTTCGCTCATGGTTTCCATTGAGATTGAATCCATTTTACTAGGTCATTTTCTTCCAGCCAAAACCCCACAAATTTATATATCAGGGCATGGTATTTCATAAATTGAATGCATTCTTTGATTGTATCAGACTGATTATCTAATCTAAGGTTAGTAACAACCTTCAACAAACATTTATTCATATTTATGGATTGTGGGTAAGCTTCAAAGACGACATTATCCCCTTGATTTCCTTCATTCTTATTTTCATAATACCCGTTGGTCATACTTTGGTGTTCTCTAGTGACCACCTTCTTGTAGGAAGGGGTTTCAACCATCCACTTTTGGGGATTCATATGAGAATTCAGTGGAGTTTGACAAAAGAGTCACCCACTTAAATCTATAAGAAAAAATGAGAACTGGAAACTATAGAAAGAAAAAATTAGTAACATTTGCTACAAACTAAACCCTATCACTAGTGCTATTTTCTACGAAAACAACTAATAACAAACCAATAAATTCTAAAAATAAGTCCTTGAAAAAGTTTCAAACCAACCTAATAAACTCTAACAATAATCCTTATATTAATTGTTTTATTGTCTAAGAGTTTCGATAGACTCTCAATCGTTAACTCTTTTTAACCCTTAATTTTTATTTAAATCAGTTTAAAGAAAAGCATAAATAAATATAAATATAGAGATAAATTCCTATTTTAAAATTTCTTTAATTAAGACATCACTTTTTATTATTTTTAAGTTATTATAATTTTTAAAATATATTTTAAATAATTCCTTTATTTATTTTTAAATTTAAAAAATTACATTTACAAATAAAAATGTTGATATGAAAAATTGTTAATAAAAAAAACTTTTATTTTTAAATCATTGAATTTATATTTACTATTATGTTTTAACGATTTAAATATTAATATTGAAAAAATATATAAATATTAAATTTATGAATTTAATTGAAATATATTGTTTTGATTTAGTTGTAGTTTTTAAATAAAATTAATATTGAATTTAAAAATTAACAAATAAAATTATATTTAATTTTTAATTAAAAAATATATCATTTTAAATATTATATTTTAATATTAAATTATTTAAAATATAAATTATAAGATATATATTTTAATTTATATATAATTATAATTTATTATAATTAAATATTAATTTATAGAAAATATTTTTCCAAAAATAATTATACAATAAATGTTTTTCTAATTTAAAATACAATATAGTGTACCAAAGATTTAATATAATTTAAAATAAACATATATTTTGCATATACCAAAAGTTTAAGAAAATGTTAAAGTGGATTCACAAAGTATTTGCTTCCTTTTATATATCCATATTAAAATTCTTAATTTGAATAAAATAATATGGTTTGAAGAAAACAAGTTTATTTTTCAAAGAGAGTCCATATAAACTCTATTTGGATGTGAAAAAAATGTTGGTATTAACTCTTATGAGTTTGAGAAACAAATATATAATCTAATAAAAATAATAGAAAATAAATTATGAAAAATGAAAAGAAACTACTAAAATTTTGGAAAATATGAAAAGAAAATACAAAAGTACTTGAAAATATGAAAAGAAAATGAAGTTAGGAACTAGAAAATTTTACTAATAATATACAAAATCAAAGAACTCAAAAATATGTTAAATGGGTTAAATCTCTTAATTCGTTAATCATTTTTAAGAATGGGTTAAAACACTAAATTTTATCTATCACTAATGGAGATTCTCTCAAAATATTAGGAGAGCATTTCCCTAATTGGTGTATGTTTGACTAAGTCTAGTCTTCACTTAATTATGGTATTGATAAGTTACATGTGGGGAGCTAAATGAGCTTCTATAATACCCTTCTTTGAAGAAGTTTTAGGAAGGGTTGATCGAACCTTCTCCATACAACCATTACCATATAACCATTAGATAACCCTTCGACAACCCTTAAAGAATTATCCTCTCTTCCCACTAGATGTATGTGACATTGATTTTTGAAAGGTTGCAATTTTTCATCTAAAGCCTATTTTTAGTGAATTTTTTGGGTATTTTTTTGTGCTTAATGAGCTCAAGGTAGTTTTAAGAAAATTATATCTTTTTTGAGAATGATCAACTAACCCTTATCCTTTAAAAAGAAACCAAAATTTATTTGGAGAAAAGTTGATCATCCCTTTTATATAGAAATATCGATAGAACCTTTTCCAAATAATGGTTAGGAAGGATTTGATTGATACTTCTATTTTAGAGGTTTGATCAACCATTCTTCATAGAAATTCAGAAGGCCCTTCCCCAAATAAGGGACACTCCCCTTCTCTATAAAAGTCTCCTTTGAAATACTTATGGATGAGGATTCAATCAATCCACTCTAGAGAAGGATCAAGCAACTAATCACTCTTTGATGAAACATTATTTTAAAATTTCTATGAAGGACGGTGAACAAAACACCCTCTAAACAAGGGTTTATTCATCCTTCTATGTAGAATAGTTAGCTAACCCTTGTTAAGGAAGAGCTAATTTTCTTAAAATAACCACTCCAACATGAAAATAAGATAAAATTGCCAAAAAATAGAAACAAAATCATCAAAAATTGACTCCAAATACAAATTTATGACCTTTCAAAAATCAACATTTGATACATCTAGTGGGAAGGGAGAACGATTCTCTAAGGCTTTGAGAAGGGCCTATCAACCCTTTTATGGAGAATATCGAATCAAATCTTCCTAAATATTCTCTAAAGATTAGATTAGATTACATCATCAGATAATATGTAATTTGATGATTAGATGATGTTGTAAATTAATCTTATTTTATTATTGTTTCCAACATCCTGGCCCCAGTCACACCAAAGATCCGTGTCTACCTGCACCAAGTCCTAAATTTCCAATTTTCCTTTGGTGTAACATACGCAACGCCTTAAGTCGTGTTATAGGAATGGGGGTAAACACATTTTATTTTTCTTTCCTTTTTAATATCTTCCTAATAAATTATTGCTTAACCGCATGTTATCCCTCACCAACCTTCTTACTTCACCATGGAGCCCCTCTATTTCACCTCTTTATTTCTCTAAGGTCATAATTTCGAGTTGACCTACCGGGTGTGATCCCTTTTACACCAATTAGATTCATGCACCACAAGCATGCTATGAATTACATCATCACCCTAGTCTCTTCCCAAGCTTTTATAACTAACTCCTTACCTTAATGTTCTAGGTGAACTCGCCAGGCCGACTCAAATCAGTGGGCCAATTCCCAAAAAATATCACAATGGCAATAGCATGGGCCCTTCCACACACTTTCCTTGTGTCATCCCACAAAGCCTTACCCAACGCATTTCATTATTCCACTCTTTCCTTTCTCTAGGGTGACATCGGATGATGTTATCCCACCTTTAATTTTCCAATACTTCCTTGTGTGCCTCCCCCTTTCATTCTTCTCCGAGCTATAATTCTAGGTCACCCTTGTTAGTGGGCCACCCTTCGATCCAACGACATGAATTTCAAGTACACGCCATCTTTTCCACGTCATCTTGACACTTTATGTTGGAGCCTCTGCTTACTTCTCCTTTCAAATGATCCGTGGAGTCACTCCCTCACATGCTCCTCGTACCAATTGGTGCACGTGGTAGCCTCCGACATGTCATCTCGCTCATCCTTTCCCAACAATTTCTCTTTGAATCCACCCACAACCTTCGGTTCAATTTTTCTCGAGGGCCGTACGCGACAAGGAGGTCAACATTTGACCAATAGTAGGACCTTTAGTCGGTGTTTCAACCAACTCATCTTGGTTGGGCATCATCCCAATTTATCTCGTCGTTAAGAAACACAATCCTCCAGTGGTAAAACCGTCTTAGTTTCTACCCCTCGTCCCACATTGTCACTACTTTTTTCCAATTGCATTGAAGGGAAATCAGATCATGCCATTGTGAAGCCTCCACAACTAGGGTTCTACCTAGTCAAGGATAAGGTCTCAGCCAGCTTCTATTTTATAAGTTCATGGCTCAATCCATCCTATGGCACAATAGACCTTGTTGTAACAACCATGGTGAAAATTCCAAGTAAATAGAAGTTTGTAAAGGAAAAATAATAACCACAGCTTATGGGGCACTTATTCCAAGCCGAATGTTGGGAAAAATATCTTAGTGTGGGTATTCATTTGGTTTATTATGCCTAAGTAAATTGGAAAAAGGCAATGGCAAAGGCTTTGGAAAGGAAAAGTGGAATTAATTGACATTTTATTCATGAAAAATAATGGAAAATAGGCAAAAAGGAAGGTGAAAGGTCAGTAGATTGCATGTGAGGAGGAAAGTGAAGGGAAATAATGGAAAATAGAAAGGAAAATAGAGGCCCGATTAATAAAAAAAGACTTCTAATGATCGCTGGTACCTTTTTCCAGCCTTTAGTTTTTGGAGCTCCCTCTCTATTCTCCTCCCTCTCTCTCTCTTCGAAAATTAGATTTTTCTTGGAGCACTTCGTGAATTGGACCAATGAAAGCAAAGAAGGAAAAGAAATGAAAACAAGGATCTAGCAAGGAAAATCGGGATCAAGCGACTACAACGAGATTATTTGAAAGTATTAATTTTTCATATGTGATTTCCTTGCTATATTTGGCATGCATGGTTTTTCATGTGTGTTCTTGGTTCTCTTGTTGTCATTGGCATGGGTTTTTTTCTGTGTGAGACAATGTTCTTCAACCTTGCCTTGTTATTTTTTGGATAGCCATGGTGTGACTAGTTCTCATGATTTTGGTTGAGATGGATTTTTGGATGGATTCAAAACTCGAGTGAGGTGATCTCTCGAGAGAAGGAACACATGGCCTAAGTAACCCCTAAACCGGGACAAGGGATTACGGTAAATCCAGATTTTTTTGCTGCTTTCGTGGGCCTAGGAATCCTTGATCGTTGAATGGTGGGATATAGCAAAGCCTAGAGGTGGGGTGCTCTTCATTAGGCCTAAGAATCCCAAGATAGGGTATATGATAAAGCCTAGAGGGTGGCATATCGGTTAGGGCCTAGTGATCCGGTGTGGATTTTGCAAATCCCGCAGAGTGGAGTCTAAGTTAGGGACTAGTGATCCGGTGTGGATTTTGGTAAATCCCGTAGAGTGGAGTCTAAGTTAGGGACTAGTGATCTAGTGTGGATTACAGATGAAATCCTAGAAACTAGGAGACATGCAAACTCCTCACAATTTAGGTGGAGAAATTCAATAGCATCCATGCTTGTTTATGGTCTATCGATCCAATGATGATTACGGTAAAGCCTAGTTTTATCGATGGGGATGAGGTGGTTTAGCCCTCGGGAAGCCTTGGTTGATTTTTGGTTTTGATTCCCACATTCATGCTTGGAATATGGCACGGGGTGATTGACTAAATTATAGATTTGGTTCATCCAATCTATGATCGAGTGGTTCATGGAAGCCCCAAAACTCGGTTTGATTTTGGATCCATTAATAAGAGTTTCTTCTCCTTCGTATTTTATGTGAAAATGTATTAGTTCATATGTGTTATTTATGGCTATAATATCCATGTTATTTTTGTTTCTTATATGTTTGTTAAGAGTATTTTTTTATGAGAGTGATGATGCATGGCTCTTATCATGTTTTGATTCGTAAATGAATGAAAAATTAATATATGACATAATATATCATAATGCAACAATGTGATAAGGTATCAATACTTCTTAGATATTTTTCGTATATGTATGAGACCCATATGCTCGTATATGTTATTATGACCTCGCGTAATGAATAATTGTGACATGTTTGATGAAATTCCAATCAAGGTTAGTAGGGGTCCATTTAAGTCTTTATTCAAGTATTTTCATTTGTATAATTGTTTCTAAGTTAATTTTCATTCCCCGAAGGTTTCATGGAGTTCTAGGAAGTGTCTTGATTCATGGCCCGTAAAGGTTCACATAATCCGGGGTCGTAGGCTTAGATATAGCCGGAAAAGTCCCCAACCACATGGTTTCCTTGTTGCGGGAGTGACTCGACGATCCTAGTCGCATGCATGCTTTGTCATGGGAGCGAATTAGGCTCTAAGTTTTCAAAATGTTGATTTTCCTCAAGGGTTGGTTACCTAGAAGGGAGGGTTGCCTCCTCGAAGGTTCTCTAGCATGTGTAGAAGGTCGACTTTCATTGGGTTGTGTCGATTCCACTTCTTTAACTATACTCGAGGATTTGAATCGCATCATAGTATCCTCTCATCACATGTTGCCCTAGTTGACCCCAGCCTTGGGTAAATGTGGGAGGAGGGTGTTACACTTGCACTCTATCTTCACCATGGCTTGAGTAATGGATATTGACCCTTCCTTATGCAATGTATTAAATGGGGATCCTAGTGACCATCGTAAGATAAATTCTCGACACTTCCATCATTTCATTGAGCTAGTTATCTCGACCATGGCCTCGCCTCGCAGGTCTTTCAAACCTCCAAATAAATTCTAGTACTCATGTGCCGACGTCAATTTTTTTATTAAGGTGGCTTATGGTGCTGCTTCTCCTTATCTTGATCCAATCAAACTCCAAGGATTTCTTGGCCCATCCGCATTCCATGATCCTTGCATACGTAATTATAGGCTTCTTGGTGTAGGTGCTCTTTCTCCCTCACCTACCACAGTGCTTAGTGTGAACTCCCCGAAAGGTCTCCACCCCCCGCCTACTACACGTCGATAGTTTTAGGGATTGAAAGTATGCTTTGGTAAGCATCCCCATGGAAGTATGCATAAGCTTCCAGTGGTCGACCTAGCTATGCCCATATTTTAGTGAAAGATATCTAGGCTACTCATTATGCATGGCTAGCTAAGCCCCGCTTTGCATGGGTTTCGAATATTCTTCTACTAAAAGGAAAAATACCCCTTTAGAGTTAGCATGATGCATTTTTCATAGGTTCAAGGGCCCATAAGCCAATGAAGCAATATCCATGTACATGTACAAACCCGACTAAGTGAGTGATATCTTATGTAATTATTTCATGTTAAAAAGAAGGGTACTTGTTCCCAATTTCTTCAAGTTTCGTTCCAAGTGCTATAGCTCTTGATACGACTCGTAGCAAGGCGTGATGTCTTTATGTTATTTATTTAAGTGCTATTATCAATCCAAGTTAAACATGGTGTACAGATCAAGGGTTCGAGCACAGGATGCAACCAAAACTAACCAATGTATATAGAAATTTACTTTTTTGTTGCATGTTAGTTGTCATGAACCACAATAACGAATAGTTTAACACAACATCTCATTCTAATGTAAGTATATACATTAGCCTCGGCTTTTATTATCAAAATTTTTCATTTCAAAGATTCCATATGCACACATGTCTATATGTAATTTCATAACTATAAGTTCCATATTGGCACATAGGTGCATCCATATGTTCATCATATTAATAGCACAAATACAATCCCAAGTTCGTAACTATTGAAACCAAAATGAATCATGATTCACCATCAAGAAAAAAATACATAAATGAATACTTATATTAAAATTTGTAGGGAAACTAAGTCTAGGGAAAAATACTCTACACCCAAAAAATAGACAAGCTTGCAACCACTCTTGTAGTTTTCACCTCTAAGCCGTATCTCCAAATTCCGAAGGGGTGTTTTTCTTAAGTGGAACCAATCACGCAGCCGCCAATTGAAGACATGGAATCCGAAAGGACCTCTTCCTCAATCCAACCAGTTGATTGCTACCATATTATTTAGCACAATAAATCCATAGGTTCTCTACCTCACCCCAAGTGAGCACGCAATGAATCACTCCCTTCTAGGATGTCCACAATCCACTAATAACCATATGTCTTCAATCAAAACTTTCTTTGATTCTAATTTTTAATTAGGCTCTTCCCAATAATTCCAAGGCTCAAGATCCTCGCTATCTCAATCCATAACCTCCATTGGACCCAAGATATTATAGGGTCTCCAAATATTACATCCTCAACCCACATCCTTTAGGGACATTAGTGTTCACCTACTCATTTGCAACGCCATAGTATAAAACAAAAATTACAGGATTTTTTTTGGAGATTTATATACACATCTATATACGTATTTACAATCATATACACACTTTCTTTAACCAAAAAACAAAAATGGATAATTAGCTCTCAAGGCATCGACCATTTCCAGGGAAACTTTTAGGGGCTAATATTCGCAGATGGGCTAATTTTCATGCTTTAAAAAAAAATTCGCCAATTTCCATTTTTTTCTAAAAATTATTTGCCCAAATTTTATAGTACACCACTATTTTACCTTAAAAATCGCCAAAATATTATATTGGCTAACATAAAATAATTGGAAATATAAATATTTCTACAAAAAATATCACCAAAAAAATTTACAATTTTCATATTAGGGACTAGTAAGATTCGCCAAGGTTTCTAAACTTTAAGATAAACTTACATCCTTAAAATTTTCCCTCGGCCATTTCCCACGTGGCCTCCTTTGGCCCAAAGTGCTTCACCGCACCTTGAATTTCTCTATGGATCGATTCTAGAGCATAAGACTCTTTCGGTGATAGAATGCATATTGGATCTAGATGGAACTCTCCATTTTGTCCCACCTATAACATAGACCAATCAATCACATAATTAGAATCATGTATATATCTCTTAAGAAAAGAGACATAGAAAATATCGTGAATTGTAATTGATGGAGGTAAGGTCAACCTATATGCCATTGGTCCAATCCTCTCAAGGATTTCAAAAGTCCCACAATATTGTGGTGCCAACTTGGCACATGTCCCAATCCCTAGGGAACACTTGTTGGGTTTAATACTCATATATACATGCTCCACAACATAGAAAAATTTGTGTACCCTATGTTGATTTTCATATATTTTCTTCATATCTTGTGCTACTTTAAATTTCTTTGTTTTACGATCTCAACTTGCTACTCCATATCCTTGAGCATATCAATTCCCACATGGACCCTCTTCAATGGATCGCTCCAACTAATAGGTGTGTTGCAAATCCTTCCATACAATGCCTCAAATGGGTTCATATTATGGATTCTTAGTGTCGATTGTTGTATGAAAAATTCCAAAAGTAGAATATATTGTGTGACTTTCTGGGCTTTGTCTACAACTTTCTCTTAGAACGTGCATGAGGTGATTTGTTCAAGAAATCTTTCGTACCGAAGAACTTGATGGGATTTGAATAGTCTAGGATATGTAAGTTGGCGTCATATTTGACATATCCCAAGCCTCGTCGATTCTTGTTACTTTTGAATTTCTTCCCATGGCTTGATGATTGGCTTGGAAGAAATTTGAACTCGAACAACTTTTCGACACTCTGAAGTTGTTTGGATGAATGACTTAGAATCATATTTAGTTATATGGTTCAAATATTTGGAAGCATCACTCTTCTCTTGCAACTCATTTCTTTGTAGTTGCAACCACAAATGAAGGAACCGAATCGTTTCATTTGTCTATTGTAGATGCCATGAAATATCCGCAAGAGGTTCTTTTGCCGATTTGCACCATGTCTTCAACACTTGAGAGGATCAAATTGTGAATAATTTCTAACAACCGGATATGTTGCACCATGTGAACTCGCTCGCTTGAATTCGGTGTTCGCTTATCCGGAACTTGATTTGAAATTTGGTGGAATGGAATGCGCTCACTTGATGTTAATGACACACTCGCTCGTTTGTTGCTTTCGAATAACACAAGCTTGCTTATACTCGGCTCACTTGATTGAGTTTAGCACGCTCACTTGCTTCATAATTTTCTTGATCTTCTTGCTTGGTGAAACTTGTTGCTCTTGTTTCAAGTTCACTAGAACTCATGCTCGCTTGATGTAGATTTCAACTTGTTTGTTTGAATAGTACATTTACTTGTGTTGGAGTTGAACTTGCTTTCGCTTTCTTTGATGGTTGTTGCAATGAACTTCACGCTAGCTCGCTTGATGTTTTGAGCTTTGTACCGACTCGATGGAACTTGCTTGAATGAATACTCACGCTCGCTTGTAGGAGAGGTGAACTTGTTTTTTTATTTTTTTTTAGAGTAAAAACTAGTGCACTCACTTAATTCCGCTTAAATAAAGGGTGTCGAAAACTCGTCAAAAATGCACCCAAAAAATTCTTAATGATTTTAATGACTCACTACAATGAATTCACTTTGACTTAATATGAATCAATTCAAAACTTGAGTGTCGGTTTCAATCGAGAATGCACCCTTACAATTCAATACAATTTGAATTTGATTACAAGTTGTTAATTGTATTGCAATAATGTTGATGTAGAATGTGCTTTGAAATGCATTAACTTGATTGTATTGAGTGAATTTTCTCTTGTTGAGGTAGAGTGTTGATGTTGACGATATTTTGATTATGTGTTGTAGTGGTGAAAATGCATGTGTTGAGTTTAATTAGCCTTTCCTTTCATGACTACTTCGCTACAAGTGTTGTGCTTGCTTGCATTGAACTTTATGTGTGTTAAATGAGATCATTTATGTGTCAAAAATAGACACAAATCATAAGCAACATCATGAAGCCATAAAAAAACACGCACCATCACAAACACACACATGGTGTACCTAAGATCCCCTTATTCAGCTTCGTGCAAATCTATGACACAAGTACCAAAAAAATGTCTTTATTAATTATTGGAGTATATCATCCTTCAACATTTGAAGCAATGATAATGCCAAGCTCTAGCTTCAAAGCTAACTTTGATATCGGCTTTACTTATCTTTCACCTCAACCTTCACTTTGAACTTGATCACTTCTCATGGTGACTTCTCAATTACAAATTTAATTGTGACTTGACTTTGAAATGTTCTTGATTGACCTTAACTCTTTACAAGAAATTCTTTCAAAGGAAAATCTACCCTCTTTGACTTACAAGACTTTTGACTTTGGATGACATCAACTGAAAAATAAAGAATTTCAAATCCCACACCTTATCACTCCAATCCTTCACAAATATTACAAAAAAATTTAATGCACCTTATCACTCCAAAATCACTTATCACTCGAAAAATTTCTAAAACAATAATTTCACCTTATTCCAAAATTAATTACACTTTTTTATCCTTATAACTCCAAAAATATTTTATCCACTCCTCTCTCCTAAATCACTCACATGTCACTTTAAAAAATATTTTACAAATTAAAAAAACCATATCTTATCTCTCCAAATTACATAAAAATTATTCCTCTCTATACATATTAACTAATTTTGTCTCCACTTATTCTCTCTCCAACTTAAATATAATTCTCCACTAACTCTAAATTATTAAAGTTTATGAAAGATGTTCTCACCGACTCGTGTACATATAATGAAAGGTATATAAAATACTTTCAAATTATTTTAAACTATTTTATTTTTAAAGATATATAAAATGCTTTAAAATCATTTAAAGAAGCTACTTCACTTCTTTGTTCACGATTCGCTTCTTTTTTCACAATTGGACTCTCACTTAGAGTATGCTTCATGGTCATATAAAATTTTGGATGATTCTTTGAATCTTTGTTCAAACCTTTGAGAACAGGATACTCTCTTGTGTATCAACAAATCTTCCTCTACGTATTTTTTTAAATGTCGTTACTTCCTCCACGTAAATATTCCTCCACGTATTTTTTTAAATCGTCGTTACTTCCTCCACGTTGGTTCATTTACATTGGCCTCTAAACATTTTTGGCTCTTTTTTTAGATTGAATGCTTCACGGTGGTCGTGCCAAGAAAGAAAGCCTTTTTTCAGATATGCCGACTATCAAATATATGTTCCAGATTTATTGCTTCAACAGCATATTTTTACTTCAGATTTAATGGCTCTTTTAAAGCCTTCAAATGGCAGAAAGTCGAGCAAGACATCGATCTTGTCTTTATAATCTTGGAATGAAACAAGCTACCACACCACTGTTGGTTGAAAGTGTTGGAAAAGAGCTTGCGGAGGGAAATTGAGGGAAGCAGAAAACGAGAATGGTCTCAATATTTTGTTTTTTGTTCTGTTAGATTTATGGACTCAGACCCCACAGGTTTGGAATTTTGGAACACAAGACCAATCGTGGCCAACAGGAAGTAATTTGAATTTCCCCATTTGAAAATTGGTGATTATGTATTCCTACCTACTACCTCTGTCCATTAATGGTTTTCTATGTCGTTCACCGAGACTGGTCTCCGAATGAACGATTGAGATGGGCCGAATCTCAGGAATTCAGTTCCTACACTGAAAAAATGAAGTAGTAATTAGTGGTCAGCAGATGATGTAGCGGAGAAGAAAGTGGCAATCTCCTTTTGCGAGACTCAAAGAGAATTTGGTTGTAACACAGAGCACCAAATATGAAAATTTCCATGCACGACCTTCCCCCAATCAGTAGTCTGACCACCAAATCGCAAGGCTCGTCCTCGGTCACAACATAGATGTAACCATAGCCACTTGGAGTCAGAGTAATAGTAGCACTGAAAGCTCATTTAATTTATATATAACGAAATTCAATCCAGTCTCTGAGAAGATTGAAGGCCTTCTTTCAAAATCTTAGCAGCCATCAGTAGTCTTCAGCGTTAAAATAAAAATTATGGGGAGCACAACCTCACACAGTCTTCTCCATGTGTCCTGCTTCATGAGTGTGCACATGTATCACACAACCAAATTTTCACCTTATAGCTCTGACAATCAAATGTCCAGTATCTACAATGTTTCAATGACCATTCGATGAAGCATCGATGGTATACCAGTAGCTGGGAAAGGGCAAAGAAGAGATGTGGGAATGAACAATTTATGAAATATCTAAATATCCAAAGAGAAATTCACACAGAAGCGGAAACCTAGTGCGAAGAGAGAGCTCACAGAAACTCTTTGACTTACAAGTCTTGAGAAAAATGAAAACTTAATTCAGAAACTAAATTTTCAACACACCCGAAATTGACCTCATTTAGCTATAGCTCTTAAACCATCACAACAAACACATATTTCACAACCAGAGCTCTGATACCACATAATAGAAAATCAACCCACTCTCATAAAATACATAAAATAGTACATAACAAAACCCAGCAGAAAAAAACATTGGCGGAAAAAGGCTTAAGCCTCTACGTCTTCCTCACATATTTTCTCCTTATTAAAATAATGTAATATTACAATTAAATAGATGAGGGAGATCTGTATGTCTCAAGATAGTGCGTTCTAGGGTCTTGGGACAAGGCATTGCTTGAGACAATTTCTCAACCATTCACACACCAATTTGGGAGCTACCTAAACTAACTCCTAACTTAGAGGAACAACCCAATTTAGAGAATTAGGCATAAATTCCTAACTTTTAATATTTAATTAATTTATTTTAGATTTATACTTTTTTTATGAGAGAGGCTAATATTCTTCAATTTATGTATCGCATACATCCCGAACATGTCCTCAAGGATTCTATTAATCTTTCTTTTTTTTCCAATCTGTTTTTGGATGATAGGTTGTACTAATCACTAATTATATTCCCAATCCTCTTCAAATAGTTCCTTCCAAATCATAGAAGTGAATATAAATATCTCTATCTAACACAATCTTCGTTTGGGGATGCCATGTAATCTCACAATATCCTTTAGGAAGATTTGTGTTATGTCGCTAGCCGAGTTACCTGGACTCTGAATGCTACAAAAATGATGCTCACCTTGTTCATCTTATCCACCACCACCATGATTGAATCATGTTGCTTGGTGGTTCTAGGTAAGCCAATAATGAAATACATATAAATTACCTCCTCACTCTCCTCCATTCTCGTGAATGGGGGATGAGGGATGAAACAATCTTTCCTGCATTCTTTCACTCGACCTTTTACCAACTAGTATTCTATGATTTTTACCACAAAATAATCCACTTCCTTCTTTGAATTTAGCTCGTAATAATACCTTTAATGGATATAAGGGTATTTTGATACCCTCGATGGCCTTAATAAGGTTTTACATGGAACTCTTTCAAAGTTAGAAGTCTTTTTTACTTCATCACTATTTGGCACATAAATTCTATTTTTTAAACCTAATTATTTTATCCTTAGTGAGGTGATATTCTTCATCCTCACCACTACATTTCTCACTTGCCGATATTTTTCATCTTGTGTCCCAACACTTTCAACTCTTTCTATTAGGTTTGTTGTATAAGAAGTCACATATACCAAGTGATTTAATTGAATTATTTTTCTCAATGCATCAAAAACCTTGTTTTCTTTACCTTTTATGTGCTTGATTTCAAAGTCAAATTCACTAACCTTGGCCAACCATCTTACTTTCCCTAGAATTCAACATGGGTTTCCTCAAAGAAATACTTGAGCCCACTATGGTTTTTCAGAAGTATAAATTTCCTTCCAAGGAGGTAATTCCTCCACATTTTTAAGGCATGAATGATGGCAACGAATTCTAAATCATGCGGTTACATAATTCAACTCATGCTAATTTAACTTTTATAGAATCCGTATCATACTAATTTCTCTTCCCCGCATTAAGACTCACCAAGTCCCTTTTTGTAGGAATATATACACACTCAGGAGATCCCTTGCTAAGACTGCAATTCTTAGCACTCGTGCATTGGTGAGCAATCTCTTTAACGTACTCTCAAATCTACACATCGTGGACACCACTCAAATATTTTTCTTTTTTCTCTCGCAAGGTTTTTATAGAGTGGCCTATCTTGGATATTTTCCTAAAAAATCTCTCTTGTAATATGTGTCCCAATTCCATGAATGATCTAACTCTCATCCACATTATTTGGACTCGACCACTCCATTACATGGCTTTAATATTTCTCTGTGGTCAATCGAGATTCCTTCCTTGGAGATGGTATGCCCTAAGTAATGTATTTTTGATTGGAATAAATAACATTTGCTAAGATTTGCATAGAGCTTGTGCTCCCTAAACAATTGTAACACCGCAACTTGATGATTTTCATCCTCTTATTTCGTCTTTGGATACACCAATATGTCATCAACAACAAACACAATGATATTTTTTTCCAAATAAGGACATAACACAATATTCATAAGGTACATTAATGTGGCAAGGGAACTTCGGTAAGCCCAAAAGGTACAAAACTTCTACGAACTCATAATTTCCCATATCTTATCCCTAATGTAGTTTTTTTAGTGAATGCCTTCCTTCCGTGATTCTTACTTGATGGTATTCTGTCCCAGGTCAATTTTGGAGAAATTGTTACTCCCCTCAACTAATCAAAGAGATCTATCAATCCTTGGTAGGGTACTTATTCTTGGATGGCACACCTTATTTAATTGTTTGTAAAAATATTCATAATCTAAAGGTTCCATTTTTTGTGAAATCGCAAAAAATAGAAAAAAAGATATATCAACGCCTTAGAAATAAGCCACTTCAAGGGGGCAACTCTCCAATACATTACATGAAATGAAAAAATTTTTTGGATGATATAAATGAAAAAACCCTCTCTTTCTATATATAGGAGTCCATGGGATACAATGTGGATCCTAGACGACCTAACAATAACAATGTAAGGGCACAATAGATAACAATATTGGGGTTAGAGGGGGCTACAACAATAATAATAAGGGCCTACACTAATAAAAAATAAGTGATAAACTAGTAATATAGGGACCTAACATGCCCCTCTCCTTCAAAAAAAGTTTTGTCCTCAACACTTGAGTAGCTTTGGGTGCTTCAGTATAAAAATTCTTATCCTCCCATGTAGAATCTTCAAGTAGGTAAGTTCTTCCACTTGATGAGATACTCTGAAATTGATCGATTTCATAGCTATTGAGTTCTTGTTTCAAGTTCCAATATGATTTTCCATTCCTCATAAAGTTCGGGAAATATTGTTTGAACTGAATATTTTTACCTATAACCTTCTTTAAGCATGAAACTTGGAAAATTAGATGCACTCGCGAAGTAGCAGGAAGCCTTAATTTGTATGCCATAGTACCGATCTTTATTGCAACACCTTGTAAGGACCATATTACTTTGGTGATAATTTATTATCCTTCTTATCTTGCTTAAGGGACATTTGTTTGTATGGTTGTAGCCACAAAAATACCCAGATCTCCCTACATCAAAACTTTCTCGCCGCGATGATTATTTGCCTCGTTGTTTCATTCGATTTTGTGCCAAATTTAGCGTTATTCTTTAAGAGTTGGAGAAATTCTTGTTGATGGTCGATGTGATATTCCACTACTTTCGAACCTTATAATTTTCTCTTAAATATGATGTGATGGATGGTGGATGATATCCCTCAAAGTGCCGTAACAAATGGGGCTGGCATTCTTGCCGTAGTATGGAAGGAAGTGTTATACCACCATTCGGCGCAGATGGTAACCACTTGATCCATTGTGTTTGTTTACCATGATACAAAACAACGAAGATATCCCTTCCAAACATTTATTCACTATCTCGCCTTGACCATCTGGATTGAGGATGATAATATGAGTTATGAGCTAATTGAGTACCCAAACAAGAAAATAACTCCGTACCTAAAATTTCTAGTAAAAATGGGATCTCCGTCGCTCACAATAACCTCTAGGTTTCCATGTAGCTTTGAATCAAGCTTTCCATAAATGTAGTAGCAAATCAGTATCTCTGCGTTAAATGGATGAGATAATCGCTAAAAGTGTAGCATACTTGGTAAGTCTATCAACTACCACCATGATGACACTCTTTCCTTCGGACTTAGGTAAACCCTGTGATAAAATCCATTTAAATATTCTCCAACGTTGACCTCGGAATGGATAAAGCTGTTGTAGAAGACCTGTGGTCTTAATTGTCTCAATTTTATTTATTTTTGCTGAAAAACCAAACATTCCGCCACAAACCTTTGAATATCGCATTTAAGGTCATCCCAAAAAAAATTCTTTTCTTCACCCCCGTGGTAAATTTTTAAAAATCCCGAGTGTCCTCTTGAGGGCATAATGTGTGCAATTCCCAAAAAAATTCTTTTGTTTTAGTTGGGAATTCTTACAAAGATATAAGAGATCTTTGTACCATAACGAATCATTTTTCCAAATAAATGTATCGATATACTAGGATCTTGTCAAGTAACGCTTTGAATGAGTGTCCACACTTATTCATCCCTCTTCCATTCATCCCTTGCTTCAGCTTATCCAATCTAGTTGGATAATAGAAATGGCACAAAGCAATGCTTCCACCTCGCTTCATTTTTTTCTTGAGAGTGCATTTGCAACAACATTTAGCTTCCCTTTTTTTGTAGATTATTTCAAAGTCATAACCCAACATCCTTGTGACCCATTTTTGCTGTGTCTTCCAAGACATTCTTTGTTCCAAAAAGTGTTTAAGACTATCATGATCATTTTTTACTGAAGTCTCTTCCAGAATTAGGTAAGGTCGCCATTTATTTAGTGAATTTAGTATTGCCAACATTTCTTCTCATAAATAGTTTTCTCAGTAAATACTTTCCTTTGATTGACGACTTTCAAAAGCAATGGGTCTTCCTTCTTGCATTAAAATAGCACCAATTCCATTTCCTGAGGCATCACATTCCACAATAAAGGTTTTTGTGAAGTCTCGGCGTAGCTAAGACCCACGTAGGCACATCGCTTCTTTAAGATCTTCAAAGGCTCTTGTTGCTTCAGGATTCCATGAAAGTGCATCTTTATTCAATAATGTTGTTAGACGTGCTGCTATTCTCCCATAATTCTTAACAAACTTGCGATAATACCCTGTTAAACCGAGAAATCCTCGCAACTACTTTATAGTTGTGGGGACATTCCATTCCTTAATGGCTTTAATTTTGTTAGGGTCTACCTTAACACCCTCGTGAGATACAATATGACCCAGATATTCCACCTGACCCAGATATTCCACCTCTTGTACTCCAAGGAAACATTTGGATTATTTTTCATATAATAGTTCTCCTGCAATAGTTTGATCACCCTGTCAACATGTTGAACATGATCCTTCCAAGACCTCCTATAGATTAGTATATCATCAAAAAATACTAGCACAAATTTTCTAAGGAAGGGTTTGAAAATGGAATTCATCAACCCTTGAGATGTAGAAGGCACATTGGTAAGGCAAAAAGGCATGACCAAAAATTCATAATGACCCTCATGAGTTCGAAATGTTGTTTTCGGACATATCTTCGCCCTTCATTCTAATTTGATGATATCTCGAATGAAGATCCAACTTGGTAAAATAAATTGCTCCATGTAATTCATCCAATAATTAATCAATCACTGTGATATGAGAAATTTATCTTTAATGGTGAGCTTATCGAGCTCCCTATAATCCGGATACATGTGCCATGATCCATCCTTCTGTGTACCAATACTACTAGAGTAGGGAAGGAACTTTGACTAGGTTGAATTATACCAGCCTCTAACATTATCTCGAAACAATCATACGTTCAATTTCTCTCTTTTTGGACATAAGGATATATATAAAGCCTAATGTTTGGAGGAGCACTTCTGGAATCAAATTAATAGCATGATCATGATCACAAATTGGTGGGAGTCTTTTGGGAGTTTCAAACACCCTCGGAATGATTGTCCAAGAATTTTTGGAGATCTAAGCTGCAAATAGATGATTTTGATGTTGGAACTTCTAGTGAGCATAATTTTGCAATTACGCCTCGTTCTTCTTCTTGAGAAGCTTTATCATGAGTATAGAGTTTATTATCTTTCTCGGCTTCCTTGCGATACCCCGTAATTTGACTTCCTTTTCCTTTCCTCGAAAAAAAATTTCAAGAAAAGTTCTTGAAAATTAAAAAGGTACCATCCCCTGTGAGATTGTAAACCGATTTGCATCCCTAGTACAACATGAGCACCCTCCCCATAGGAATGGAAATAATTGGACCATTCAATACATATTCTCATGGTTAGCTTCGAGTATTATGGCATTTTATAGAGCAATTTATAGTTTCTCCATTTGCAACCATCACTTGACATTCTCATGCCAGGGGTATAGAAACAATTCAATTCCCTTGGCTACCTTAAAATGAACAAAAATTATGGGTACTACTCGAATCAATCAACATTATTACCTCTTTTTTCTTCTTGATATGTCCTTCTATCTTCGATAGTTTAAGGAGTGGTAATTCCTGCCAATGCATTACACAATATGCTGACTCATTTCTTCCTCTTCTAGGGGTTAGTCTCTGTGTATATCCTTCTTGTTCATTTTATTCTCTCTCTTCACAATCTATGTAAAAATAATTTCTTCTCAAAGACACATATGACCTTTAGTGTATTTGCTATCACAATTGTAGCAAATCCCTTTGCTATCTTCCAATTGTCGTGGTGTCAACTCTTAGTAGGGTTAGTGGAAATCTAGGAGTAGAAACACTTCCTCTTTAGTAGAATTGAGTGGTAGGCTTCCCTTGTCGCCATAATTTTACATTCAATCTTTTTCTTGCCAACCTGAATCTTTCTCCAATGAATCCCAGTTCCAAAATGCGAACTTCATGTTGGATGTTATCCTTGTAAAGCTATCTATGAAGAGATCAATCCCCGTGTTCCTCCTGGAATATCAGCTATCCTTATATTCAATTTTTGGAAGTCCTCAATGTGCTCTCCCTACTAAACCCTTTTGTTTGAGATTTATCAAATTGGCTAAAGGTGCTTTTTGCTCTTTGTATCCTCATAATGTGATATCATTTCCTCCGTAAAAATTGACCAAGTGACAATTATTTTATCCTGGGAGCAAAGCCATCGATACCATAAAAATGTATTTTTTTCTTAAAATGTGTAAAGTTGCAATGCGTACCTTTTGTGTAGTGTTTTGCACATTATTGAGATCAAAATATTGCTCCATCTATAGTATCCATGTTACGGATCCTTTCCATCAAACTTCCTCATATCCATCTTTGGAATATGGTGGTTCTTCCGTCCAACATTATAGTTTATGAAATCATTATTAACATTTATTTTGTTCTCATCATGACTTTCCTCAACTATCTTTTGGCCTATCGTGAAACATTTCATGTATCAACTTTGCCAAACCTTCGATGTCTACTTTTATGTTTTCTCCATTTTTTTCATCAATCTTAGCTTCCATGCCATCCATCTTAACTTCCATGTCATCCATCTTAGCTTCCCATGCCCACTTCCATGCCTTCCATATTAGCTTCCAAACCATTCATCTTGGCTTCCACACCTTTCTTCAAACCATCCATCTTAGTTTCCATGCCTTTCTTCAAAACTTCCATTTCATTTTTTGTTAGTTCTTTGCGATAGCGAAATTTGGTGCACTCTGCTCTTGTAATTTTTATATCTCATGTTGTGTTTCTTCATCTTCATGAGTCATAGTAGAGCCTTCGAAGGCTTAATGGGTGTTTAATTCTTTTTAGGGCCATTTTTAGAACCCAATACCGACATCTATTCTTCAAATATTCCCTTGAAATAAATTGCAACTATTTTTTTTCAAATGGAGACTTACGTAATTCGAAAAAAAATGCACACCTTTTTCCTTGCTTTTGGAGGACGCGATATTGAAATCCGAATTATCTCTATGATTTCGCAGCTTCAATATCTGAAATTTGGTACCGAGGTAGCCCTCTTATCCTCTTTCGACGTGCCACAAGTCCTGACTCGATTTGGATAATTGAAGACAAATTTGTGCCCAATCTCCTACGATGACCCTAATTATGGACTCGGTTTAGTAGAGAAAACTTTTATGACTTGCCACATGTCACTTCTTGCCCCTTATGCTCTAAAATTTATAGATAGAAACTACGTTCCATGCGTATTCTCGTCCAATTTTTACATAATTCCAATCTCGATGCTCGGTGAGAGAGAGTTATGAATACTTTTCCCCACGATCACCTCTTTGAGATGATGAAATTCAGGAGCTTGAAAACGTCCTAACTTCCACAGACCATATCTCTAAAAATATTGCGAACCAAGATCAGAAATTTTGCAACGATGTTACTCAGAGTTCAGCCTTTGCACTCTAAAAATTTCGCATTCTCGATCCTCGTGAGAAACAAGTTATAGGAAATTCGCGTGATGACATGTTTAGGTTAAATTGAGGAGCTCGCAAAAATACCTAACTTCCACAGATCATATCTCCGAAAATATTGCGAACCAAGCTCGAAATTTTGTGATGATGTTCCTCAAGATTTCGGCTTAGTACTCTAAAAAATTTCATCATCTGAAATTTCATTTAAAAAACGTTATAACTAAAATGCCACGATGATCTCGTTTGGGAGCAAAGTGCGAACCCTAGAATCCAAGGCTCGATACCAAAATGTTGTGAAACCAGCCTCCAAAAAATAGAAGAAAAGATATATCAACGCCTTAGAAATAAGCCACTTCGAGGGGGGAAACCCTCGTTATATTACATGAATGAACAATTTTGATGATACAAATGAAAAAACCTCCTTTTCTATATATAGGAGTCCATGGGGGTTATAATGTAATCCTAGTCAGCCATAATGTAATCCTAGCCGACCTAACAATATCAATGTAAGGGCACAATAATAACAATATTAGGGTTAGATGGGGCTACAAGAATAACAATAAGGGGGATAAACTTATAACAATAACAAGGGCTAAACTAGTAACATAGGGACCCTAAATGTAGTTTTATGAATGCCTTCCTCTCGTGATTCTTACTGATGGTATTCTAGCCTCAAGTCAATTTTGGAGAAATTGTTACTCCCCAACCTGATTAAAGAGATCATCAATCCTTGTAGGGTACCTATTCTTGATGGCCACCTTATTTAACTTTTTTAAAACATTCATAATCTAAGGGTTCCATATTTATTATTTAAAAATAATATCGCGTTCCCTCTATGTAGTATTACAATTTTCCTTATGTATCCCTTGTCAACCATTTCATTTAGCTACAATTTTATCTTAACCAACTATGGGGTGCTGATCTTATATAAAGCCTTGTGATGTTGGTAAAGCTTATATATGTACTAGATCAATAGATAACCTCTCTCTCCGTGTGTGAGGAGGTAATCCAAGAACTTCCATCGGGAGAAAGACCGCATATTGCCGCAAAATAGGGTACTCTTGTAGAAATTCATCTCTCCTCGTCTTCTATTTCTCTATCATCTTTCTCATCCTTATAAACATTTTTCTTGCATAATAGTGATAAGCCTTATTAAAATAGGATTTTTCTCGTCCTCGCATCACTCTTTTTTCTCTTGCTCATCCAAGAATTCAATTATTTTTTTTCATAGCAACGACCTTGTTCCGATGTAAATACAACTTATCCATGCCTAGTAATATTCCATACACACCCAATGTCATTACATTCAAATGGGATATATTGGGCATGTCATTGGGCTTGAATACACATGAATTTTCCCATGAAGATCCCGATATTTGTCCCAATTTCCAACCAGACCAACCAAGGTTATTTTTTCAACTACTTACCGAAACCATACTTCTGACAAGCTATGGGAAAACATATTCATAGTTATAACCTGGGTCAATTAAAAATAGAATCTTGCATATTACCTTATATCTCAATAATGGATTTCTAATGATTTTCTTTCCAAGCTTGTCCTTTGCAAATATAAACTCTTCGGCATACTCTCTAAGCTACCTCACCCACCGTCCAAGCCTCCTACGCATCAAATATTTGTCCGACATTTCGTTGATGTGAAGAGTCTCTTATTCTAAGGTTCTCACCACAATTCCAACATTTGAGCAACTCTCGGCTTTAAACTTGGTTTTATGTGGGCTGCCGATTTTTCAAAATAGCAACATCAAATTCTACCGAGACTATTTTATATTAGTTGGGTGGTTACCTTTCCTTCGATATTTTCTTGGAAAATGATTCTTATGTCCAAAGGTTTCTTTGTCCTACCAATTAATTTTTAGTTTCAAGCCTACAATTTTCTTGCTCATAAAAATTTTCTAGCTTCTTGATAACATCTTTCATGGTTTGGGGTTCCAATAACTCAATTTTATCTATGAATTCCATGTGAAACCCATCGGTGAATCTCTCGAATTTTTTCTTGTTTATCTTTCATATATGGCACATACCTCAATAATTTAAAAACTTGGTGATATAATCATCACTTATTAGCTGACCCATTTTAAGTTCATAAAACTTTTTTCTCACTATCATAATAACATCTCATACAAATATTCCTCTTTGAAGATATTTTTCAAGATCATCACAGTCACCTGTTTTTCAAAAATGCCTCCAAAATTCTTCAAATATTCACCATATATATTCTTTTCTTCGTAGATATATGTGGTAAATCTAGCTTTCATATTCTCATAATAGTCATGTATTCTAGCAGGTCCTTCATTCCCAACAACCAAGCTTAGACATCCTCTCATTTCTTCATATCCCATCAAATGTTGGTGTCTGGCTTTCTTAAACCCTCCCCTCGTATGGGATCCTTTCCTTTGATTCTTTAATGATGATGATATTGTATGAAATTAGGTCACATGATGATATTGGTATGTTATGATGCTAATGTGTTGGCTAATATAAAGAAGGAGATGCATACCATCAAAGTGAAGTTGTAGCATTAGACCTCGAGGAAAAAGCATGTCGTCATACGTTTGGATGTTGGGAATGTAGGCAGGTAGGCTAAGGATTGTTATATGAATTATGTTTGTGATTATTCCTTTCATTCTATTGATATTATGGTTATATACATCATAGATGCTAGCTGATTAGTGCAATTATATGTATGTGGTCAATAGTCATGAACGACAACAAACTGTGGTGGTGTACATTTCTATTGTTGTTTTCTCGTTAGTTATGTTACATATTTTTGATGAGTATATTATAGGATGTTCTGTTGTTACCGTATGATAGTTAGCTTGATGAGTAGGTTACATGGTGTTTATGAGCATGATACATGGACTTGTTGTTGTTATACACTAATAACTTGTTGATTAGGTGATTACATTAACAACTTGATGGTATATGTATCATGTTAATTAGGATTTGCCTATGAATATGAGCCAGGGTTATGACATTCAGCATTAATTTAATTTTATCTCCATATATTGTTCTTTACTATCTTCGACTGATCATACATATGATTACAGTATGAACGAAAAATGTTTATGATCTTATGATTTGAACATGTTAGTGTGCTATTGTTATGAATATCATGATATTATTTATGTTTGAGCTTATTTTTTGTGAATTTATATCATGATAACTAGATACTGATCGTGTAGCTAAGATAGCCTCCCCGAGATACATTTAGTTAGGAGTTTGCTTATGTTGTATACTTCAGTGAATGTTTAATTATGTCGTCTAATTTTTTTTGAGTGATTTGGTGTCTATTACATCATCTAGTTGATTTACTTAACATGGCATGTTTTGAATATTTTTGACTAATTACATGATATATCATGTCTATAAGATTGCATGAAGTATAAGTAGGTGATAGTTGTGGCATTATGTATTATGATCAAGGACTGATTTGATTGAAGATTATGACACAATTTTTAGATTGCAAAGGTTGATTTATATTTGATAGATATGTTGTCTTGATGCTGATACATATGGCTAACATGTGTGTTCCGCTTATAGGGCAAGTGATGTCTTTAATGCAACAATGTAAGGTAACTATCTTTTTATGTTTATTTATGCTCTAACAATTATGTGTTATGGCAAGATGATGCAAGGGATTGCATGGAAAAATATACTTCCATGAAATATTTGAAAAGGATCAAGTTGTGATTTCCTTGAAACCACTCCAGAGATTAAAGCAGTGGTGTTTGTTGCTAGTCTTGTGCTTTCGTTCTTTCGTTTTGTTTGTTCTTGATTGTTTCAGTGTATTTATAATGCCACTTTATTTTTGTCATATTTCTTTGGGTTTCCATGGTTTTCTTTCTTGCTTTCTCTTGTTCTTTCCTTTTATGTTTTGAGGCTTGGGAATTGCTGGGAAAGAGGAAGTTAATGGAGCTTGGGGAGATTTTTTGTGGGTGTTCTAATGTGTAATGTAAGATAATGATGAAACCTTATGGCATGAGCAGCTACGTGGAAGGTAATAATATGAAAACTGGATGGATTGGTTGAGTTCATTGTGGTAAATGGATGGTGGCAAGAAAATCATGAGAAAGGTAAAGTAAATGGATCTAAGACATCAAATGCCTTGGCTATGTTGGGAAATATTGTTCTCTAAATTGTGCATATTGTGCATGGATAAAGGAATTTCTCTCATCCTATACCTTATGATATCTCGGGTAATCATGTTGTGATCATAATTATGATAATTTCCTTTTATATATGTATGCATGTATGTATGTTGCTATCTGATGAGATCATGATTTCTTTACGTTGATGATTATATATGTATACATGTATTTGTGTATGTATGTCATTGCCTCGACATGATGATAATTGTTTTATGCTAATGATTATATATGTATGTATCTATTTATTTATGTCATTATCCATTACGCTTTTCATGATCATTCTTGTATATAAATGATTTCTTACGCGTATGAATGGTATGAAGAGGTTCTTGGATATGAGGAATAAAGTGGAAGAGTAGCCTTGATGATCCATGAGGTCAGTATCATGTGGATATGATTTAATGTTATATTCATTACGGGAATTTTGAGGTCTAAAATGGGCCTCATAAGGAAATTATAAAATAATAGTGGAAAAAATAAAACAATATTATATTACATCATCAAATTTTAGGAGGGAAAAAAAGAAAAAACTAATTTTTCTAACTTATATCCCCATGGGTTTACTCAAATTTGAGCGGGAACACTCTGATGAAACATGATTCCTCATCCAAGGAGTACCCATTTTTCAAAGCTTTCTGATGGACCTTTCTACACGAAAAATGAGAAATACATGAAAAGTGTGATTGCAATAATGTTTTTTCATCTAATTCTCATTTTTCGCGAAGTATGGTCCATCAAAAGTATGCAACATGGGTACTCCTTGATGAGGAATTAAATTCTTGCATACAATGAGTACTCTCGCTCGAAATTTGAGTAAACCTTAGGGACACAAGTTGAAAATACAAGTTGAAAAAAGTAGTTTTATTATTTTATTATTTTTTAATTCTTTTTGGTACTTTTTACCCCAAAAATGGTGAATCATCTCCCATGGTTGACATCATCATATTGAATCCTATTGGTTCTTATAAACTTTATTTTTGTTGTAAATTTTTCTTAGAAGGTCCATTTTAGACCTCAAAGTTCTCTAATGCTTGTACTATGCCTATGTTATGTTATGATAGTAATGCTGATAAGTACATCAACGATGTGAAGGTAGTGGGATCACAGCGTGCTAGGATAAGAATGGATATTAAAAACACTAGAATCAAGGTTACTTTGTGGGGTCGTATGTGTTCTATGGATGGTACTATCAAGTATGTATATGTTGTGGATGTTATATATTCATGACTCTACCTATGGTGATTGCAATGTTTCATGTGTAGTATTGTGTACATATGATGTTGCATGCCTATTTTATCTATGGTGTTTGTGTATATTGCATATGCAATATGCCAGGGTATAAATGGTGTTATGTACATGTGAGATATGCGTTGTTGTGCACATATCGTACTATGTGCATGTTGGATGCGTGTTGTGTGCATATGTGCTGTTACATGTTGATATGCGTGTTGTACGTTTGGTGTTATGTGCATGTTGAATATGCGACGCTATGTACTTATGGTGTTGTGTACATGCTCTATACATGGTGCTATGTAGATATGGTGTTGTATACCTTTTTGTACATGTGGTTTTGTGTGAATGTGTGTTGTGTACATGTTGTACAAGTGGTGTTGTGTGCAAAGCTGTGTCATTTACATATACATGTGGCATTGTGTACATGTGGTGTTGTGTACATGTGGTATTTTGTACACATTGTACAGGTGGTGCGATGTATATTTGGCATTGCGTACATGTTGTGCAGTCGTGTTGTGTACACATGATGTTATGCACACGTTGTGTAGGTATTTTTTCATATATATGGTATTGTGTAAATGTTGTGCATTGTTGGAATCACGATTTCCAGACCAAACCCACACGCATAGTCTCTCGCTACAATTGCTAGAGTTAGGATCCACAAGAGGCGATTAGTCCATGTCGCGAAACACACGGGGAGCGTTGAACCCAATGTCCAACAATCTCTCCCCCCAATGCGAGCCGTGAGTTTCAAATCCCGAGACCTATCCCTTGGATACCACTTTAGTTGGAATCACGATTTCCGTTAGACTAAAACTGTAGAATTAGTCTCTCGCTACACCGCCAAAGTTAGGATTCATGAGAGGCAATTAGTCCATGTCGCAAAACACATGAGGAGTGTTGAACCCACTACTCAACATGCATATGGTACTAGTGTACATGTGGTACTATGTGCATGCCATACATGTTGTGTTGCGGGTATGTGGTACTATGTATGTGCATCATGTAGTCGTGTGGGTATCGCGACATGCGTATTCTTTGTGTTATACTCTATATATGTATATGTATTGTGTTGTATTATACACCGGGTCTAGGTGTATGTGTCATACATCTTGTGGGTGTATGTATTATGGTGTTGTTCGTCGTATGTGTGTATGTGTTGTGATGTCCATCGCGTCTATGTGTACGTGATTGAAGAGAAGGCATTAGATGCTTCTCGTGTGGAAACTGATCACCGTGTGTACAAGGAACAAAGTCATATAAAAGGACCGATGAAGGATATGTATCGATATTTTATTTCAGCTTAATATGCATGTGATATATGATTTTGACTTATGATGGTTACATGTGATTTATTATTATGGTTTATTGGGTTTGGCATGTGTGATTCATGACTTTGACCCATGATGGTTGTGTTTTGAGATAAATAGATGTGATATGTTTATACACATCATGATTGATGAAATAGCTAGGTTTGACTTTGTGTGATAGGAGGTAAACATGATTGCAAGTGTACCTTATTGACTGTTACCGATGAGGTATGACCGGAATTTATTTTTGAATCTAATGGAAATTATGCACTTGGTATAGGAAGCATGTAAATTCATGGGTGGTTGAAACTAATTGCAAGCATTAGAAGAAACAAAAGGAATTGAACAAGAATGCTATGTTGGTAAAGAACTTCAAGTGTGGTCATTCTAGGAACCGGTACCCAATAGTTTCCATCAATTTCCATGAGCATGCTATGACTAGTATGATGATTTTGGAGGCAGAAATATTCTTTTTTGTATCTTTCCGATGCAAGGAAGCCTTGTCAAGGGATGGAATACTTGGGATGGGGGCGCCAACATAAATTCGAAGGTGAGTGACCGGTACGTAAGGGGATGACCGGATTTTCGAGGGAATGTGTAGAAGGGAAGGTCGAGGATGGATTTGTTTTGGTCATTAGCATTTCCAAATGGAATCGATGCACATTGGGAGTGTTCTGAAACAATGAGCCGGTAAATGTTTAATGAGGGTAGAGTGTCGCACTGTGCACGGGATACTGGATGAAACTTTGACTTTGGCAACGGATTCTAGACTTCCGGGAAGGAAGAATCCTAGTACTACTTCGAGGGTGGAGGGTGTGATCCTCAGATTCCCTTGTTGATACTAGAATCATATCCTTTTATTTATCGTGTTGAGAAAATGTATATGTTTATATTATTGTAAATATTTATCGAGTTGGGTCTATAAAGCTCCATAGAGCGTATGGTTATTTTCTCGTTGAAGAAAATGTTCTTAAGTATATGTGGTTGTTATTGTAAATACCCTTAATGAGTTGTGTTATAAAGATCCAATATACGGTATGACGTTTGTCATGTTTTTTAGTCGTGGTCATTGTAAATAATACAACGACAAGAAAAGTCTATAGGTAGTATATTTTGTTTTTATCATTTTGTTGGTTTGTAGGTGTCATTAAACATCGACGTATGGTGTTCCCCAAGGTGGAGGGTTTTTTTACTACCTTGGTTAAAAATCCATGTAAAAATAATAACCACTACTATCGAGAGACATGCATTCCAAGTTGAATGGTGGAAAAAATATCCTAGTGAGTTTTTCATTCGGTTTATTATGGGTAAAGGAAATTGGAAAAGGATTTGGAAAGACAAGAGGCATTATTTGGAATTTTGTTTATGAAAATAATGGAAATTAGAAGAAAAGGAAGGTGAAAGGTCACAAATTTTGTAGAGGAGGAAATGAAGTGTAACAATTGAAAATGGGATAAAATAGAGGCCTCATTAATAAAAAAGGCTTATGAGGACCAATTGGCAAGATGTTTAAGTTCACATTTTTGGAGCTCTCTCATTATTTTCTCTCTCTCATACTATTGGATACTTAGAGTTTTTCTTGGAGAACTCTTTGGAGAGTGTATTACTTGGTGATTTGGATCAAGAAGGAAAATGAAGCGAAGGAAATCACAAGAGGAAATCGTGATCAACATCTACAATGGGTTCGAGTGTAGGTCCGAGTTGCATGTATGTTTTCCTACTAGTTTTGGCATGCATGTGGATTTTTCTAGCCTTTCCATTTATCGATAGCCATGGTGTTGTGGGATGGCCTTCCATTGATTATTTATAGTTGGTTCTCATGATTCCTTTAGCTTTGGGTTTAGTTATTAGTTCCTGAAGCCTTTGTTGGACAAACACTCTAGAGCCCGGTAGACAACAGTTGAGTTACTAGTCATGGAAGCCTTGGTTGGAAAAATTCTTCCGGAGCCCAACGGAAGCCATGGGTTGAGTTACAGTCCTAGAGCCTTGGATTGAAAAACACCAGGAGCCCTTCTCAGTTGAGTTACTAGTCCTAGATCCTTGGTTGGAAAAATGTACTAGAGCCCAAAACACTTGGGGCTAAGTTACTAGTCCTTGAAACCCCGGGTTGACAAATTCTCTAGAAGCCCGTAACATCTGGGGTTGAGTTACTAGTCCTAGAAGCCTCGCTTGAACGAAATTATGGAGCCTTGGAATAGCTTCGATAGAGATCAATCCATGATGGTTACTCATGTCCGATCGCGATTGGGACTCAATGTTTGGCGTTGGAGACACGCGTGTTGATTGGTGTGTTTGATAAAATCCCACATTCATGCTTGGAATATGGCAATGTGGGTGATCGGGCTGAAGTGATACTTGGCTTAGCCAATCTATGGCTAGGTGGAACATGGAAGTCCCATCTCCAAACTTGGATTTACATTTAGAAATGAAGAGCCTGTCTTTCAGATTGGGTACAAATGCATTGGTTATTATATGGATTTCATCGATGTTATGTCCATGGTATTTTTTTTATTATTATGCTAGTTATAAGCATGTATTTTATCGTTGATGATGTATGGATCTATCTATAAGTGTGTATAAATGAATATACAACGTATCTATGGTAAATACATATTGTATTTCAGCTTATGATGTAAGGGAATGATTCTTCTTGATTCTCAAATAAGTATTAGAACCCTATGTTTAATTATGTTCTTTACAAATCGTATATGCAATGTTTGTCACATTTTTGATGAAATTCCTCTCATGGATAAAGAGGGTCCAGATGAGTTCCCGATGATGTGATTGCTTCCATGTATTATTTTTTGTTGTTATTTTCATCCTATCCTGAAGTTACGGCAGGAAGTTTTTTGAAGTGACTCGGGGCTCGTGGCTGGAAATGTGGCACAACCGTGAGCCGTAGGCAAAAAATTGAATATTTGGGGGCTCCGACCGCTACCTTTCCAAGGCTATCCCACATTTAAGGGTCTATATCCACTCCCTTGCCCTTATATGCTCATAGCTAAGGCTCAAGAGAGTCAAAATAAAACCCCCTTCTCAAGTTTGAGTGGTTTGGGAGGGTGGTTTACGGAGGTGTTGTTGATGTAGGTATGTGTCTTTGTTGTGTTTCCATCTGCCCACTTCAAGGTCATATAGGAGGTTTAATATCATATTATTAGCCTCTATTCGCATGTTTACATCGATTGGCCTACATTTAGGTATATGTGGGAAGAGGGTGTTATAACTTCCTCGCATGCCTCTTTATGGAACTACCACCATCTTCTCCGTTAGTGTTTTCTTTTGTGACTATGAAGGTTTTCAAAAGTCTCTACAACTAGCCCTCATCTCATATTTTCTTTGCCCTACCGTCCAAGAGACTTTGCAGATGACCGCGTTTATCTCTACTTTCATGTCTTGATCTCTACTCTCCTTCTCATTATCAACCTTATGTTCTCACTCAGCCTCAGTTTTCCTCAAGGTGTCTATAGTTTGGGGAGTGATTACCTCCCACTCTTCCAACTAATATCTCATCCTCATTAGCTCTAACCCAATCACTTCCATGTTTTTATTTATCGAACTATATCACCATTCCGGTCCTCATTGTTGTATTTCCTCTATCTTAGGCAATTTGGTATGTGTTTTCAACCACACACATTGTTAGAAATTTCATGACAATAAAATTAACACATAATAATGACCATGAACTTTGCATTCATGGTTTTTCCATGGAAATTCTTGCTATGGAAAAATAAATCCATGTTAGTGTGCCAACATATTTACAAATCATATGCACTAATCATTCAATTATGAAATCCCGTCATGAGTGTATGGCCATTATCCCACCTCTCACCGAGTTGTTGACTATCTACAACTAAACAACTCACATTAGATCAAGGTAGCAATCAATATTTTATACCGACTTAATAGTTAAACAATTACTAGCAGATTTTTTTCATAAATCATTACTAACTTATGATGAAGCCCATCCAGATTCAATACCGAACCTCAATGCTCTGAGCACTGTGAAATATCCAACCCCTTGGCATTGTTATATGAATGGGTTAATCTTTTCTTTTTATATCTACTTGATAAATTACCTTTTAACTACATGTTATCCCTCATCACCCCACTTCCTTCACCCCAATTACACCTTTAATGCACCTCTTTGTTTATTCAGCAGTAATAACACTGGGATAACATGGCCGGAAGGACCCATTTTCAACCATTGGATCCATGATCCACTACCATGGTATGACTTACAACATCCCGCTAGTCTCCTCTCGACATTTATTAGTCACTCCTTACTTTAATCTGGCTGAACTCGTCAGGCTGATCGACATGGGTCGGCCTCGAACAATAACACCATGGAAAGAGGCGGGTTCTACCATGCACTTGCCTTACATCATCCCGCAAGGCCTTAGTTGGTGCATTTGATTCTTCCACTCCAACGTTTATCTAGGGTGAGATTTACAAGGTAACATCATATGATGTCATCCTCGCCTTTACATTCGGTGCTTCCTAGTGTGTCTACTTAATATTCAGTTAAAATTTTCATTTTCACATGGCCATTGGCCCACTCTTCCACTTCCATTTGCATGACTATCAAGCACATGTAATATTTCCCACGTCATTCTAATTCTTTATGATGGAGCCTCTTCATACTTCCTTTCAAATAATCCGTGGCCTACTCCCCTCACATGCTCCCCATTTTGATTAGCAGTGGTAGTTCTACCATGTCATCTTGTTCATCCTTTCCCCAAAAAATTTCTTTGCATGCACCCATAACCTGTGTTGAATGTTTCACACCGACATGACAAGGAGGTCCACCTTGACTAATAGCAGCATCAGCTGGCTTGGTGTATCAACCAATTCATCCCGGCTAATATCATCAGATTTCATCCCATCATAAGAGATACATAATCCTTTGGGGTAAATATTCTAGGTTTCTACATCTTCGCCACGTCTTCACTACTTCATTCAATCACGTTAAAGGGTAATTGAGATGCACCAATGTGAATCCTCCATGAGTAGGGTTATGCCCATTAAATGATGAGGTTGCTTTTTTTTAGCTTATAAGTTCATGGCTCAATCCATCCTAAGCCACAACAAAGTGTAGGTTTTAACCTTGAACAAAAATTATCTACACACGAATCTTATAACAAAAAATAAACAATAGCGAGAGCATAAAACATAAAATAGATCAACACAGAGATTTTCCCCTGGATCCCAAATCGGGACGACCAGCTTGATTTTTCATTATATTCCTTTTAGTGTTACAACACATATATATACATGCCGAAGCATCCATAAACCCCAATCCATTAACCCTGGATTAGAACATAACCGTAGTTCCCTTGACCGGATCTACAAAATACCAGGGGCCGAAAACCATCGTACCACAAAACCATGTGCAAACTCATGCAAACACATAGTGTAGACACACGAGTGGGGACCAAAAATTTTCACAGTGTGCCTCGGACCCCAACGAGGGGGGCTACTGCCCCCTGAGCTTCGTTCGCCCGGGCGCAAAGGGGGAGCTATCGCGCCCCCTCTTACCCCCGCGCATGTGATTATGGAAAGAATATAATAACCACTGATACCCACTTGTTTTTTCTTTCCGCAGGGGGCCACAAGAGAGCTTAGTCGTTGGCCCAATTCTTAAACACCCATTGTTTCTCTACACCAAGAGAACTTCTGAGTGCTCACAGACTTCGTCAATGCATCTGCAACATTCTTCAAAGTGTCCACCTTAACCAGCAACACCCTTTTAGCCTCAACCATATCTCTAACAAAGTGATCTTGAACATCATCATGTATATCTTTGAGATAAATCTACTTGAGGGTTCTTAGCCAAGAAAATTGCACTTTGGCTATCACAGTCTATCCTTATAGCTTGCTATACCAACCCCATACTTGAACACAATCTCTGCAACCAAATTGCTTCCTTGCTTGCATGAGTAGCTACTATGTATTCTGCCTCTGTAGTTGAAAGAGCCACTACAAACTGTCTTTTACTCATCCAACTGACTGTGCCTCCAAATAGGCTAAACACATACCCACTTGTAGATATTCTTTGGTCTAGATCTCCAGCCCAATCTGCATCAACAAAACCACAAATGTCCAACATTCTTTCCAATCCTGGTCTTCCCTGGTAGCACAAGCCATAATCACTAGTGCCACGTAAATATCTGAAAACTCATTTCACTACTGTCCAATGCTCCTTCCCTGGGTTTGACATAAACCTACTCAATACTCCCACTGCATGTGCAATGTCTGGTCTGGTACAAACCATTGCATACATCAGGCTACCAACTACACTTGCATATGGAACACGGGACATATACTCCTCTTCTTCTTATGTATTGGGACACTGTTCAGCAGACAGCTTTACACCTACAGGAATAGGAACATTCACCGCTTTACTATCCTGCATATTGAACCTCTGCAATATAGTCTCGGCATACTTCCTCTGGTTTAACCAGAGCTTCCTCTTTGCCCGATTTCTCTTAATTTCCATGCCCAAAATATAGTTTGCAGCACCCAGATCCTTGATGTCGAATTTGGAGAACGGTTGGGTCTTCAAATCTTGGATAATTTATTTTTCATTTCCAATCAAAAACATATCATCCACATACAAGACCAAATAAATAACACGGTCACCAATTAATTTAAAATAAACACAGTGATCCTCCTTGCTTCTGGTGAAGCCAAGTCCCCGTATATAGGTATCAAATTTCCGATACCACATCCTTGGTGACTGTTTTAACCCATACAGAGACTTCTTCAACCTGCATACCAGTTCTTTCTTACCCTTCACCATAAAGCCTTCAGGTTGCTTCATGTAGATCTCCTCTTCTAGATCCCCGTGAAGAAATGTTGTCTTTACATCCATCTGTTCTATCTCAAAATCAAATGCAGCAGCAACAGATAAAAGTAATCTAATAGAAGTAACTTTGGCAACAGGAGAAAAAATATCACCAAAATCAATTCCCGGCACCTGGGAATAACCTTTCACTACCAATCGAGCTTTGTATTTCTCCACCTTGCCTTCTACATTCATCTTCTTCTTAAACACCCATTTTCTCCCAATGGGCTTCCTTCCAGCCGGCAACTCCACTAGATCCCATGCATCGTTTTTGTGCAAGGATGCCATTTCATCAACCATGGCCTCCTTCCAGAGTTTTCCATCCTCTGAATCTACTGCCTCCCTGATAGTTCTGGGTTCATCATCAGTTATAGTTAAGGAAAAACTTGAACAGAAAGCAGATGGACTATACCTTTCTGGTTGCCTTCTTTCCCGAACTAATCTTCTCAAAGATGGAGTTTGTGGCTCTTCATCTTCTGAGTCTTCTTCTATTGTAGAGTCTGATTCATCCTCCTTTAGCTCAAACTCTATCTTCTCAGGTTCCTTTGGTAGGAATTCATGTTTAACAACATTTTTCACTTCTCTAAACACCACATCTCGGTTGTACACAACCTTCCTTGTTTCTGGGTTCTAAAGCTTGTAACCCTTTAAACCATACTTATACCCAATAAACATGCACCTTTCTGTTTTATTATCCAACTTGGTCCTTTTCTCCTTTGGAACATGTACATATGCATCACATCCAAATACCCTTAGATGTGAAAGAGAGGGTTTCTTACCAGTCCATACCTCATGTGGGGTCTTTTCCTCCAATGCTAATGAAGGTGATATGTTAACTAAGTAACATGCAGTCTCCACTGCCTCTGCCCAGAATTCTTGTCCTAACCCGGTACCACTGAGCATGCTTCTTGCCTTTTCCATCAGTGTTCTGTTCATTCTTTCTGCAACTCCATTTTGCTGAGGTGTATATGGAGTAGTCTTCTGTCGTGCTATACCACACTTCTTACAGAACTCTTCAAATTCATTCTTGCAGAACTCCCCACCATTATCTGTCCTCAACGCCTTTATCTTCTTCTCTGTCTGGTTTTCCACCAGAGCCTTAAATTCTTTAAATTTGTCAAGGACTTCAGATTTCTTCCTCAAGAAATATATCCATGTATTCCTTGAGAAGTCATCTATGAATGAAACATAGTACACAGACTTTCCCAGTGATGGAACTGACACAGGCCCAAACACATCACTGTGCACAAGTTCTAATATCTTGTTCGCCCTCTTAGCACCAGAAGGAAAACTCGCCCGATTTTGCTTCTCATATACACAATGTTCATAGAAATTGAAATCCAGAGAGCAATTAGACATACCTTCTACCATACCGATTCTATGTATTATCCGAAGGCCCTTCTCTCCAATATGTCCAAGCCTTTGATGCCATAGCATGGTCTTTTCTCTAGAGACAGCTAAGCTTTTCGCTCCATTTTCAGGAACCACATAACTATTACACCCATCAATAACAGTGCTACCTTGTAGCTTGTACAGAGTTCCAGTTCAAACTCCTCGCATTAATACCAGTGCTCCCCGAACCATCTTGCAGGCATCTTTCTCGAACACTGTTTTTACACCTGCATCATCCATCTTGCTTACAGAAATCAGATTTCTGGCCAATGCAGGAATATCACCCAGTACCAGGAAGTGTTCTAAATCCTTCCACCTTGCGACTTAGAACCTTGACTTTTCCATTAAAATGATTGGCCTTCCTATGTCCCCTAGGAAGACATCACCACCATCATATTTCTCATACTCGCAGAACCCCTCCCTCTGGGGAGTTAAGTGAAAGGATGCAACTGAGTCAATCAACCATGACTCATGATCTACATGTGTATTTGAAGAAGAAGCCAAATACACATCCCCACCTTCATCCGAGGTGGTTTTTGCCTCTGCAGAAGGAGCATCATCAGATCCCTTTCCTTTCTCAGGAGCTTTAGATTTGCAGTCCTTTTTGTAGTTCCCTTCCTTTCCGCATTTCCAGCATACCTTTACAAACTTTCCGGGAGATTTAGATCTCCCTCTAGATTTGGATCTCCCACTCGAAACCTTATTCTTGTTTCTGTTTTGGGACCTTCCTCGTACAGATAAGGCATCTCCATTCCGGCCCTCCATATTTCTCCGTCTCATTTCCTCTGACAACAAGGCTGAGACAATGTCATCAAAATTCAAGGTAGTTGTATTGCTACCTATTGCAATAACCAGACTGTCCCACGAGTCTGGTAGAGAACACAACAAAATGATGCACTTATCTTCATCTGAGATTTTAATATCAACAGATGACAGCTGACTTACCACAGTATTGAAGGCGTTTAGATGCTTTGTCACCGAGTCTCCATCCTTCATCCTCAGGTTATACAGCTTTTTCCGCAGGAACAACTTATTCACCAGAGACTTAGATTGGTACAAAGTCCCTAGCTTTTCCCACAAGGTCTTCACCGTAGCTTCCCCAGATACGTTCAACAATACTGAATCTGAGACACACAACCGTATTGTGCTTTTAGCCTTCCGATCCAGTTTCTTCCAGTCTTCATCTGACATTCCTGTTGGCTTAGTACCTAGATCTACTGCGATCCACTGATCTTTATCCACCAGCAGATCCTCCATCTTGAGCTTCCACAGCTCAAAACTCTGACCATTAAATTTCTCGATCTCTATCTTTCCGCCGCTCGCCATCTTCTCTCACCGCAAGAATCGATCCCGCAGATCTCCCACTGAACAGGGTCTACCTCAGGCCAGGCAAAAAAACCACCAGGCATGCGCGTCCCTTGAAGGCAGGAAAACGACTACGATACCAAATGTGGGTTTTAAACACGAGTGACAATTATCTACACACGAATCTTATAACGAGAAAATAAACAATAGTGAGAGCATAAAACATAAAATAGATAAACACCAGAGATTTTCCCCTACCCCAAATCGGGACGACCGGCTTGATTTTTCATTTATATTCCTTTTAGTGTTACAACACATATATATACATGTCGAAGCATACATAAACCCCAATCCATAAACCCTGGATTAGAACATAACCATAGTTCCCTTGACCGGATCTACAAAAATACCAGGGGCCAAAAACCATCGTACCCCAAAACCATGTGCAAAACCATGCAAAAAACCATGGACGCGGACTACCCACCGGAAATTAAGGACCAAAAATTTTCGCCGGGGTGCTGCCCCGGACCCCGACAGGGGGGGCTATCGCCCCCCCTCTTACCCCCCCGCGCATGCTTAGTTGTGGAAAGAATATAACACATACCCAACACAAA